>JANZLD010000008.1:18872875-18883617 GCA_026413575.1 Erythroxylum carthagenense | reverse complement strand
TCTGCATTGTGTCATTCTGTCTTTGTATAAATTTGTATTTCCGCAATTTAGTACATTGTTTATTGAATTCCGCGCTTTGCGATGATTTCAAAAATGTTTTAAAAAAATGGCATATTGAGTTTTGAACGGAAATTGAGTTCGGTAGCATACCATTTTCGTGTGGTGCGGACTCGGATATCACCCACGATATTGGGTTCGGGTCCTACGGGAGTGGGATGCTACACCCTAGCTCAATTCTCTTCTTTTCTCTGAACCATCGAAATATCTCTTCTTTCTCTCTTTGATTTGTTATTTCTCTTCCTCTTTCCCAATTCACATTTTTTTTTCTTCTTCTTCTTATACAAGACCACATTTTGGTCTTGTTCTTTCAAAAATACCCCTCCTCTCCTTTGATCTTCCCATTTTGCCCCTTCTTTGATTTACTTCCTAACTCCTTTAATCTTCTTAAACACCATATTAACTCTAACTTAATTCAAATCTTTTCATCTAATTTAAAATCTCTATTTATGCCCATCAAATTAATGACTCAATTCTTAAAAAAATAATGAAACAAATAAATCAATAATAATTAAAAAATTTCAGAGTCCGACAATTCTCCCCCTAAAAAAATTTCATCCTCGTAACTCTTACCTAACTGATTTAGAGGTAGGGGTATGCTTCCTCTTGTGCTTCTCCGTTTTCTATTTAGCTCCATCACTCAAAAATTTTATTTTAAATGACCCTACTCAACGAATTCAATCCATTCTTCCATGACTTATTCAAACATCACACTGTCTTATCTATTCCCTCTATATAGTTTAGATTACTCACAATTTTTCACTTCTTGTGTGGATAACACCAATATCATATCATATCAATATTCTTAAAATACTTACACATATCACATTCCGAATCTAAGACATCTTTTATTAGTAGCACTTCTCATAACTATTTCATATTAACCTATTCATGTCAAGCTTAGCTAATCCTTCTTCCTAGCCTAAGCACACCTTAGCATGGAGATACTCTCAGAGATACTTAACTTTCACTTAATAATTCACATCACTATAGTGTCAATACACTTAACTCTTATGTTTATCTTACTGTATTCCATGCCTTTGGCGTTGATCAACCTAAATCATTCATATTTCCTGAATCACTTAATTTCTAATATTGATCCATTTCACCTATTAGTAACATCTCTAATCAATTCTTGTTTTCGACCATCCTTGGCCCTATTCATATGAATAAAGAGGCGGATGACTCTTTTTGTCATCTAACTCTTCATACAATATTCCAATGAAATCACCATGATAATGATTGTGATGCTTGAAGTCAAATAGAACTATACATGGATCTCATGTTCCTATGAACTTCAAACTATAAGCCTTAAGCATATCTTTGACTGTTAAAACCGTCGGCAATTCAAACATTCACTTACTTGATTCAACATTCTTAGTCTCTAAATGATGTCCCAACATATTCCTACTAGGATGTATAACTTACGTTACCATTTGTACTTTTCTAACAATCTCTTTGCTCTATCACCTTTATCGGTACATATACTTCTTATTTCAATCACAATGTATCATTCTTCCTATTTGATCCTAAAATTCATATCTATTTTCAATCTCTCAATAAGATTCACAATTTCTAAATCCCCAATTTGGGCTTGGTTAATCCTTTCATGTGAAATTGATCTTTAATTCCATAGAAAACAGTACTTTGATTTGCCCAAAATTCGACTCCACATTCTATGCTCCTTTTTGCACTAGATTTGATAACCTCAATATCGAATTTCTACTTAATGTATCAGATATAACACTAACTTTACTTGGAATTACTCATTTTTATAATCATAGTCTTTTGGTACTTATATCAATTGTGTCAGTCTCATATTCAATTCTCTCAATTCAATAATTACCTCAAACTTTAATGATCTGTACGTATGTATATATAAGATGTTCCTATACATATACTGTCTCCAAATTTTCAGAGCAATCACTACTATAGTAGCTCTAAATCATGTATCGAATAGTCAACTCATTGGACTTTTAATTGTCTCTATACATGTAAAATCACTTTATTATGCTGCATTGGATTTTACCCAAATCTCTTGTACAACATCATTGTATACTATAAAATCTCCAAATCCATATGATATAATCAATATCAGTATGATTCCTCAAAATTCTCTTTACTTTTATTACTCATACGGTTTACACGTTTTCCTTCACGTATTCAAACTATTTTTCTTAACTTTTCGAATACTTTTAATACATCATCAAATTTTTGCTTGGATCACTTTAATCTTCAATACCATAGTACCATTGGGGCAATTGCTAACTGAAAAAAAAATATTATCAAACTCCATATGCCCATGATTAGTTCTCATAATTCCTTAAATAACTAATTCTTCAATGAGATAACATTGTCTCATGTTATTTTCAATTTCCCAATTGACTTCCTTTCTCGAATGATTTTCTCAATTCATTCAATTTCCTCTAAATTTCACATTAAATGTTTCTCATGTTTGCTTATTCATACTAATTTCTCCACACATTTCAATTTATTTGCAAACTTAACTTCCTGTGGTTGTAATATATTCATCAAGTCAAATTTGTATCTCCCCCCGAACACATTTACATGGAATATAACATGGACCTATATACTCCTCATATTAGTAATTAACATCACCTCAATTTCAAGAATTGAATCCCATAGTTGGATACATTACATCAACCATAATGCATACACTCTCTATAACATATTCTACATTTCATGCTTAAGTCTCTATTAGGGATATGACTCCAATATTTACTTTTAAATTATTATGTATTCATTTCTAATTTATTCTTTCATTGATCATCCTTAATATACTGTCTGATCTACTTAATCTAACTCAGTGAAATTCTTTTATGAAAGAGGGTTTTTTGGTACTATCATCTATACTGTTCATGCAATTTTTATCAATCATCTGTTATCATCATCACTTTATTAGCTATCCTTAATACCTCAAGAGGACCAAATTCTATCGTTCTTACAAGGTCATAATGTTTTAATCACCAAAAATCAATGGAGTAATGAACATACTTACTGTCACATATGCTTAGACCTGCATCATCAAATCATCCCATTTTGTCCACATATTTATCTCCATCAATTCACAAATTTATATCTTACATGATTGATACATTTATCTCCATTGATCCTAGACGATATTCTTCTCTTTATCTTCGAATTCATTATTCATTGTAACATCATCAACAATCTCAATCTATCCCCGATTGATCATTATAAGCACTTTCATATGTTACTCTAGTTCCTCTTAGACTTTAAACTATGGGAACTCTGACTAATAAATATCCACTAAGTCATAGATTGCTTCCTATATCATCTCATTATCAGATAGGTACTCACAATAGCAATTCAACTTAACCTTTTAAACTTTTATACATGTCTCTATCATTCATCTCATCTTCCAATTATCCTTTATTGCATCATACAAATGCATATTAGCCATTGATTTAAAATTATAGATGTATAATCATTATAAAATTCTGATCTCAATTCCACTAACATCTTTTTATACCAGATCATAACTCTTATCACAGCAATCAAACCATCATTCCATCTTTCAAGTTCAACCTTTCAATTCCACTTTGCTTGTACACCTTAACTTTTTCCATTTCCACCCATGTCTCTATTTCTTCTCAGTCGATTCATGCAAATATTTTCAAATCCATATCAATTCAAGTACATATTCACAACAAAATTTTGTCACCATATTCATTTACATAATCACAAATACTGAATCTATGTCAATCATATCGGACTACGTAATATTTCTTATTTCTAAATATCCACCAACTTTCATTTTCTTACATTTTGCCAGATTATCATTCTCTTCTTACTGTTTCTATCAGGTCAAACTCTTAACAATTACTTATTCGTGTAACTCATACATATGCGTCTTAGACTAAGGATTAGTTGTTATTGCATGCTAAGACATGTCAAAATACATGTAACTTGATACATATTTCCAAAATGCCCATGTAAGATCTCAATTTTGGGCTCTGATACCACAACTGTTGGGCACCAATTTTGAAACCCATCTCTTACTTTAATACCATAACTATTGGGAACCAATTCCCAATCCTAACATTCGAAGACATAAAACATGTGCTTCTACTTGTTACCATGTATGGTTATTCCAATTAACCCTCATTAGTCATCCTTGGTTCATCTTCATTCTATGATACTGTAAGCGTCAGGCCTTATTTTCTGAATCATTCTTATACTGAATCAAATATTCTATGCTCAACTTCCATCTAGATATTGAACATCTTACAGGTTGAATTAGAATTCGACCTCTCATATAATTTGTAAATCTACGTCTCTAGTTTACTCCACATCGGAAATCATCTCAGTTGGAATCCTACAGATCCAGATATATTCAAAATGCCAAAGCATGTTCAATAAAAATAACACCAGTTTATACTATTCCAACAGATTCCTTCACTTTCCTTCAATCAAAACCTTTTTCCAATCAACTCAGAATGCTGTCAATTTTTGTGGAGAGATAGCACAATGTGTGTTGGGATCTATTCCTTTAAAAATCAAACCTCTCGAGGGAGAATTGACATAACTTTCTCTACAAACCTTGGATTGGGATCTTTATTAGATGGTCTGAAAGAGAACTTCAAGATCTACAACTTTTGTGAAGACATCGGAGACAAAATCGATCGTCTATAAAGTCAAAAATGTGACCAGACGATAGGATTAGATGAACAGTGCACCAGACGATATAACGTCCTCACCAGATGATACGACATCACCAGACGATACGCCCTCATCAGACGAAGCGTTCTCACCAGATGATACATTCTTACCAGAGGAAGTGTCCTCACCAGATGATCCGTCCTCACCATACGAAGCATCCTCACGAGACGATACGTCCTCACCAGATGAAGTGTCCTCACCAGACGACACGTCATCACCAGACGATATGTCTTCACCAAATGATACGTCCTTACCAGACGACACGTCATCACCAGACGATACGTCTTCACCAAATGATACATCCTCACCAGACGACACGTCATCACCAGACGATACGTCCTATACTCCTGAGCATCTCCACTTATAAGGACCATAACTTTTGACTCTGATATCTAAAATTTCCATAGTTTATAGCATTGGAAAGCTAGAAAGACAAACTACAACTTCCATAAAGACAACTTGTCAAATTCATCCTAGATCAATCCAGATTTTGCCCTAAAGTTAGATCACAAATTTTTCCCTTATGGAAGACTTGAAATTTTGCACTATGCAAACTTGGAATGTTGTCAGCATAACCATTTAGCTACCAAAATGATTTCACTAAATTCTCAAATCTTAAGTCATTTGTCTCATCACCTTCAACTACATCTGATCAGTTATAATTCCTATCTTCCTTTCCATAAAATCTCACTTATGTGTACATATATATATATATATATATATATATATATATCAACGATTTATGCTCCAAAATCATCATCCCAAGTTGATTTCTTCATCACATATATCTAATTTCAACTCACATCATCCATGCGCCATTCACATTTCATTAACATCAAAAAAATAAAGTTTTACAAATCTTTAATGGCATTCTAAGCAACATTACATCACCGTCTCAAAATCTCAAATTACAAAAGGTCCTTAAACAAACAAATGTCTTACTTTCCCAAAATCAACTCAAACTAAAAAATAAGCAAATTTGGAGAAATGCCCTTAGGCTCTTGATCATTTGGTCTCTTAACCATCACCTAAAGATAGGATAAAAGGGGGGTGAGCTTGAAAGCTCATTGGTAACAAATTTATAACAAAGAATAAGCAAAATAGTTGAAATGTTCATTTGTCTAAAAAAATCAAAGTGAATTTATGAAATGCTTCATTCTCAATTTTTAGTCAAATTCACAATTCTTGTTTAAAACTTATAGTTAAAGTGTCATCACATCAACATAGCAAAACGCTCAAATTATGCAACAAACTTGACAATTCAAAGATGCAATGCACAAACAAACGGCTCAAAAGTTCCGTGGAACAAAATGGAAAAATCGAAGTTTACATCGTGAACAAAACAAGTCCGATTTCTCAGGATCTCGTGACCTCAAGTGGTCAGCCGGAAGAAGACTATGGGTCAATATACACATGACTAACGAAACGAGTTCCTCTCTTGCCTAAACAAAAGCACATATTTATGCTCAAATCATTTTATCATATGTTCATACTTTCATGCTTTCTCATATTTTCATTTATATAAAATGTCATGACATGTTTCAAGGCAAAACTTAAAATGTTTCAAAGCATTTCCTTCTTCATTTTGGAATTCGTCATCAAAATTCATGTACCAAACATATAAAGATTTTTCAAATCATTCAAGAGTAATAAATGCACCACTTATGAAGTAATTAAAATCATTTTACTTTTTTGATTTGGAAAAGCATTAGTGGCTCATAACCTTATTATAAACATATAACCCATCTTGATTTCCTTCTTTAAAGACTTGCTCAAAATGCCTCTTCTCTTGTTTCTCTTGCCTCTTTGATCCCTTTTATATAATAACAAAAATCTCATTCAATAGGGTTTTTAATTGAAAATCTCACAAAGCACAATCATTAAAATTGGTGCTAGAATACTTAAACCCATGGATTTTCTAAACTCCATGAATTAAAATTCTTCCAAAAATCTTAAAAGATTTAGGTGATCTTACCTTGGTTCTTCACCAAATGAAGAGATCTTTGGCTCAAATGGAAGCTCTTCTCTTCCTCTACCTTTTTCTCTTCTTGAACCACTTCAAAATCTCTCTGAAAAGCTAAGAAATGTAGAAATCCTAGCTCAACTTTCTTCTTTTCTCTCAATCACCAAAATATCTCATCTTTCTCTCTTTAATTTGTTATTTCTCTTCCTCTCTCCCAATTCACGTTTTTTTTTCTTCTTCTTATAAAAGACCACATTTTAGTCTTGTCCTTTCAAAAATACCCCTTCTCTCCTTTGGTCTTCTCGTTTTGCCCCTTTTTTCATTTACCTTCTAACTCCTTTAATCTTCTTAAACACCATATTAAATCTAACTTAATTCAAATCTTTCTTTCTAATTTCAAATATCTATTTATGCCCATCAAATTAATGACTCGCTTTTAAAAAAAATAATGAAACAAATAAATCAATAATAATTGAAAAAATTTGGGGTTCGACATAAACAAATTTACAGAGTTTTAATGCATTAGTCATCAACGATATGCTATTTCGTCGCCAAAAGTAGGCTTTTACGTTGTGTTTGGTTACTGTCTTTAATAGACAGAGATGGAACAGAACAAAAATTTAGAGACGGAACAAAATAAAAATTGAAGATAGTGAGATGTTTGGCTGCGATGGACAAAAAAAAAAAACTGTCTCCATCCTAGGATAGAAATGTGTTTGATTGTAGTAGACAGAATCAAAAAAAAGTGTTAATAACAAAAATGCCTCTACAATGTATTTGTAATATTTATTGATTATTTTATAATTGTATCAATATTTATTTGAAGCGTATTTGTAATTTTTTAATTATGATAAAATAAAATGAGCAACCTAAATATTTATTGAAATGCAAAACCTAAAAATTATATAAAATGAGTTCATGAATAAAAAAACCCTACAAGTTAGATATTCTACTACATAATAATTTAATAAAACATCTAAGCATTTGTGAAATTAATTGCATAATAGGTTTAAATAAATCCTACAAGTTAGAAATTCTAATACATAATAATTTAAGAAATCATCGAAGGATTCATAGAATTAATAACATAATAGGTTAAAATAAATCCTACTAGTTAAAAATTCTAGTACATTATAATTTAATAAATAATTGAAGGGTTCATGAAATTAATTACATAATAGGTTAAAATAAATCCTACAAGTTAGAAATTCTAGTACATAATAATTTAATAAATCATCTAAGGATTCATAGAATTAATTGCATAATAGGTTAAAATAAATCCTACTAGTTAGAAATTCTAATACATAATAATTTAATAAATCATCTAAGGATTCATGGAATTAATTACATAATAGGTTAAAATAAATCCTACAAGTTAGAAATTCTAGCACATAATAATTTAATAAATCATGTCAATATTTATGGATTTAATTACATAATCAATAAAAAACATACGACAAGTTAGAAATTTTAGGACATAATAGTTTAATAAAACATCTAAGGATACATGGAATTAATTACATAATAGGTGAAAAATCCTACAACCAAAAAATTCTAATACATAATAATTAAATAAAACATCTAAGCATCCATGGATTTAATTACATAATAGATTAAAGATACATTCAAGTCTTATATTTTATTAAGAATGTCCTTAACAATAATACCCAAAATGACTCCAATGGCAATGAGTAAAAATCCTTGGCTGTCCCTCATCTTCCTTTTCCCTTTTTTTTTTTTATTGAGGCCCGTCTATGTTGCTGGAAGAGGCGACAGAACCAATGAGAGGGATTGAAGCATTTGGAGCGGGAGTGGCCGATGGCCCTATTGGAGATGATGGGTTAGCAGGAGGTGATGAAGCTGCTGGTGCATCACCTTCCGTTTTCTCACCCTCAAGCTGAGCAACAGCATCTGCAGCATCTTGAGCTCCTGCACTAGTGGCTATGTCTTTTCCAAACACAAACTCAAGTCTAGGGTAAATTGGACTCAGCAAGGTTCAAATAGCAATATTGCTCTCCTGAAATTCCGCTGTGATTTATCTGCTATACGAGCAGCAAATCCAAAAGGAACTTGGAGACCTTCCTTCTTCCCAGTAAACTCCAATACTTTAGCAATCTGACAAATAAGAATACAAATTGATATGCAAGGTATAACATAGTAAAATAGGGATTTAAAATCATGTGTAAAACATATTTAGAAAATATAAAGCATTAAAGTAGAGCCATATGTGGATGGTTTAACCACAAGTAAATAAAAGGGAAAAGAAAAAGAAAATTATAACTAAAAAGAGAACATGCACAAGTGAATATGATCGGCATAGAACAAGTATCATTTTGCAATAAACAGTCAGTGCTACAGAACTTTTCCAACCTGCTCATCAGTAGGTGAATTAATTCTGACATTCAAGCAGCGAGACCGAATTGCTTCTGTAACTTTTGAAGAACTGTTATAGCACAGAATTAGCCTACAGTAAGAACTATATTTCTCCATTGTTCTATGAAGTGAATGCTGTGCCTCTCTTGAAAGCTTGTCAACCTCATAGAGCACCAGCACCAGCATTTCACAACAACATATCATAAATAAAGCTAAAAACATGGCTTCTCAAGACAGCAACCTGATCTTTATATTTATGACTGGCCAAAACAAACCAGCATAAACACAAAATGGACAGCAATACAAAAGCATCCGAATGCAGCATCCTTAGGAAAAATCAATAGCCAAGTCAAAAGTTCAAAAGATGACATCACCTGAGCAAAGCCTAGAAACATCTATTCCATGCTGCATCTTCAAAATGCATGCTCAAATCACTTAACTCTGTCCTCCATTTTCCGAACGGCTTTATCTATGGCAGGTATATTCTTCTTCAAGACTGACCATTGCTCTTCTTTCAAACTTATACCTGTGAACATAAAATAAGTAAATTGTCCATAGAACACGTGCTACTGGCGTACTTGTCTCATATTTCAAAAAAAAAGCAGGAAATCGATCAACTTATAATAACTTAAGCTAATCTTATAAACAACACAATCCTACGCATACACCGGAGAATACAGGGAAATTTCTACTTTTTCTTTCTTTATAGTACAGTGGGAGACAGAGGTGTTTACAGCAATCAAACATAGAACAATAAAATTCGAAACTTGAAGCTTTTGTAGGTTAGGCATGATGGCAAATGGATTATAGATAAATCAGACTGTATTGTTAACTTACAAGATGCTTCCATAAACAAGGACTGAAGTATAACATGTCATGTGAATACCAGTTATGCTTAAATACACCACTATACTTCACACACATAAATGAAGCGAAGTTATTCAAATTCAAATGACTTAAAATCATTGCAATTGTATCAATGATCCTAGAAGAGAGGAGCATGTATTCACCATAAATCATTAACAACAGAGATGTGTACAAAACAAAATAAATCTACTAAAATACCTATGATATGAAAATTTTCATCAACTTATCAATAAAAAATACTGTAGATTTTATTGAAGTTCATTCGTTGATTGGTGATAATCACAAACAAGGCTCCCAGTACAAAGAGACTATTTTGTTTCCCGCTGAAATAATTCAATCACGAGAGGGAGCAAATGCAAGATATACGACATTCTACAACTCAACCAAGGGAAGGGTTCATAAAAACATTTCCTCTTCATCAATTATGAATGAAGAAACTGCTCAAGCAGTAAAGAGTCTATGACAGACCAGAGGCAAATTCTTAAACATTTTCTTAGAATATGCAAGTATATCAAACTGATTGATGAGCCTCAGAAAGTAAAACCAGAGAATTCTTCCAACCCTCAAATTGAAGAATTGATGAGAACAGTTTCCACGATACAAATACCAGTTCACAATATGAAAATATGGAATTGTCCTTTCCATATGCTCTGTGCGAGTTCATGCACATAAGCTTCATTGACATGGATTTCAAGTTTTCTTTGTAATACAATCCTAGTGTCATATATCCTCTTCAACAACATTCCCACTCAAAGAGAGAGAACACTAACATATACAC
>JANZLD010000008.1:18851373-18862597 GCA_026413575.1 Erythroxylum carthagenense | reverse complement strand
TTTTCATTTATTTCAAAGAATCATATTATATTTCCTCATTTAATTTCATTTTATAATTCTAATTTTCACAAAAAATTTGGGGTCCAATACCTTATAAGGGTATGGATAACTCTCCCCCATAGGAGCGTTTTTCCAAGGGTGGGGAGAACAAAATTGTGAGGAGTTTGGCCCTAGGGGCAACCCAAAGTGGACAATATATGTAAACAGGTGGTTTGGGTTGTTATAAATGGTATCAAAGTCGATACCCAAACCTTTATGCAAGCTAGGTTGGGTCCTAAAGAGGGCTAGGCCCTAAGGAGGGTGGAGAGTGTGATCAGTTGGAAAGGAAAACAAAGTATGCCTTATAACGATATGGATACCTCTCCCTTTTAGACGCATTTTCCCAAGGGTGGGGAAAGCAAAACTGTGAGGGGTTTAGCCCTAGGGCCAACTCAAAACAGACAATATTTGTAGGCAGGTGGTCTGGGCTGTTACAAATTAGATAGGAGAGCGAAGTATACCTTATAAGGATATGGATACCTCTCTCCCATAGATGTGTTTTCCCAAGGATGAGAAGAGCAAAACCGTGAGGGGTTTGACCCTAGGGCAACCTAAAGTGGATAATATCTGTGGGCAGGTGGTCTGGGCTATTACAAATGGTATCAGAGCTAGTACCTAAACCATTGTGCTAGCTAAGCTAGGCCCTAAAGAGGGATAGGCCTTAAGGGGGGTGGAGAGTGCAAGATCTCACATCAGTTGGAGAGGAGAACGAAGTATGCCTTATAAGGGTATGGATACCTCTCCCCCATATACTCGTTTTCAGAAAGGTGAGAAGAGCAAAACCATGAGAGGTTTGACCATAGGGGCAACCCAAAGAAGATAATATCTATGGGCTGGTAATCTGGACAGATACACATGATCACCTATAAAGTTCTGGATTTCTAGAAATATATAGAGTTTATAATGATTTATCATGAAGAGTACTGCTTTAATATTTTATATATTAAAAGAAATGCATATGTTTTTAGCTATCTCATTAAATATTGGGCTATGTATAAATTCCTTTAGCAGCTGCACTAATGAATAAACATCATTAGCTTTATTCACGGTATTTAAAATTATCTTGGATCTTTTTGATTGACCTTCTCTTCCTTCCAAATTATGCTCCCATCTTGAAATAATAGTGAGGAGATCTTGATTTGGTTCCCTATAACAAGAATTACATTATAGGAGTAGGTGGTGTTCTTATCCCCATATCTCAACCATTGGATCATTGAATTTTGTTTAACGAGATAGTTATGTGGCTCTAGTTCTTACGAGTACTCAAGTAAAGCTTGTTTCTATTAAGGGATTTATTTATTCTTTTAAGGTAAAGATCACCTTGTATTTTATCTAGATGTTTGTTAGAGTTTGGATTGCCAACATTGTATTGTTAAAGTGCTTTTGATTGAGGACATTAAGCTCCTTTCACTTATCGTAATTTTGTTAAGTATTTTTTAGCTTCAAATCCCTGAACTTGGAAAGACGTGCCTTTGGCAATTACTTCCTCAAATCCTACTAGACCAATCAAGTATTTATTAAATCTAAATGGAGAGTTTATGATCTAATTCCTAGGTTATGGATTTCAATTAGATAGTGACCAAAAGAAATATTGTTTTCAAAGTAAGCGTCATTAAAAGGAAATTCAATCATCCATTAGGTATTGATTAATGCTCTATATAGTTTCATTCTAAGCCATTTGCCACTCTGCTTATTGGACCATATATAGTGATTTGCACTACAATTAAAGTTAATGCTCTCTATTTGTGACATATAATCCTTGAACTTAAAACTGAAGTGCTTATAGCATGCATCCCATTCCTCAAAATATTGTGAGTATATAGTATTATTGAAATCACCTAGGATTATCTAAGAGGAAATCAAATAAGAATTAATTTCTATTATGTATTTCCAAAGTGTGGTTCTTTAAAAAGCATGATTTACTATATATACAAATGTGAAGTTAATAGTAGTTGGATAATGAGTGAAGTTTAAGGATATGTGCACAAGTTGGTCAGTGGATGTGGTTTAAAGAATTCTAACTTTATTGGGGTTATAAACTATCATGATTAACCCATAACATGGTCTTCATGGTGGTTCAATGTTAATATGTATTTCTTCCTAAAAGACCATAATCCTTTGTTATAAGGATTGGTTTTTTTATTTTTTTCAAAGAGACCTACAAGGTAAAGCTTTTTTCTACTAATAAAATCTTGTATTAGCTATTGATTTTTATAGCAGTTAAGCCCTCTCACATTCCATATGATCAATGACATTAAGAGCTTGAAATGGTGGCTCTAGAAGCTTTTTTATTTTTTATTTTAGATCTTTTTTTGGTCCTTAAGTCAGCCTTTAGTTTTGGTTCAAAGTTGTTAGTTACTGCAACATTGATTATTTACTAGTAGCACTTTCTATCTTATCAACATCTAGATGATATGCATCATAATTTAAGTCATTTCTCTTTGAAAATTAGCTTATTGAGAATTGTTTTCGTAATTATTTAAAATTCATTCTAAGTAGTGCTAATAGCACTATATTTTTAGCATGCTTTTGAGAGAACTTTGCTTATATTTTAATGATTTTTAAATGGATTAAACTCAATGTCACTTAGTTTATGTTTATAGCCTTGTTTTAGCTCCATAATAAAGAAGGAATGAATTTGGGCAAGATATAACTAAGTTGGGAAAGTTTTAAAGTGTTTTTTGATGAATATAGGATGAATATGGTCCATGCTTGCTATAATAGCATAAATATAGTACTGTGATCAACCTCGTGTGGGCTACTAGGGCTACTAAGACATTTGGCTTCTTTGACAACTTGGCACATGATGAAGTAACATGGCTCAAACACAATCTTGTGTTTATAACGTATTATACATTAAATCATTTTTTGTGTGGATAATTTGCTATATAAAGAACATTGTCAAATAAGGATCCATGTTCTTCAACACGATTTGTACATAGACTCATGTTCCTTAGATAAAAGTTTGAATTTGAGATAAAGAAGCTACGAATCTAATAGGTTATAAATACAATACTACGTCATAGACTTGTGTTGGTAGTGATTTTTACAAAAAAATTCTGAAGAAAGGTGTGTTAAGCAACACGAAAAGGCAACACAAACCCGTGTTGATCCTGTGTTAGCATTAAAATTTGTAAAAGTTATACGGTTTTGCACAAGAAAAAGAAAAAGGTAGCCAAATTAAAACGAATTGGAATACAAGTATAAGCATGGAGAAAAACTCAAGATTCAAGCAACGAACATCAAGATACAAAACTTCTTTTTTTACATCTAAAATTATTTCTTCTCACCCCTTACAATTATTGTTTATTGATGTTTAAACCTCTTTCATTCACTCTATTGATGATCTCAAGTATTATATTAATTTCATTAAGAATTTTACATGTTATTTACTTAGAGAAGAAATCTCATATTTGTGATATGATTTTTACCTCAAAGTACTAATACAAAGTCACTTCAAACACTCCTTTTCGACTCTTTAATTTGACAATAGGGAAATACTGACCATTATATCGCCTTTTATCTCTTCATGACAGTTTCTGTTTTACCTCTATAGATGGCAAAAAAAGCTCAACTGGCCTAATTTAGTTTGACTTAAAGTTAAAGAGTCCAGTTCTAGTTGACCGGGCTTTAGGCTGGACTCTCTTTTTTCTTTCGAACTTTGAAAAACTTGAATTTATCATAAAAACGAAATCGTTTTGATTTTCTAAAAATTAGCCAAGCCTGAACCTACTCCGATCTATTACCATACTCGTTTATCTCTCTTTCGTATGCACTTGGACGCATATTGTTGAAACGAATTTTCCCTATATATTCACACTTCATTTTTACTAACGTACTGAAACTATGCTTTTGCAACCGCCATATATCTCATTAATTACATGCTCACACCGATACTTCCTCTCTCTTTTTCTTACGAACCCCTTTTCCAACTCGTTATTAAACTAAACAAAAATCCATATCTTCAATTGTTTATATTATTCGTAATTTCGTCCCTCTTCTAGTTACAAAATTGAGTCTCGATCGTGGCTTTTAGGATAGGAATATAATATTTGACAAGGTTTCTTTCGGTGTTTCTTAATGTGTCAAAGCTCCAATTACGGTGAGAATTAAATTGGTCAGTCGTTATGAATGTATGTGTTGATACGGACAAAATAACATGTTTAGACGAGCAAAGGTGATTTCTTGATTAGATAAGAGCAACTGTGAAGTCATTTGCTTTTCTTTCGTTCTCTTCAGCCCCCCCTCTTTCCCCGATGCTAAATGAAGGACAGACATTTAGTGTTGTACAGGCTCTCAGAAGCTTATTTTCTTTCTATTTACAGTCCAATGACAAAATTAGAGTCTACCAATTTACTAAGTGTTTGACAAATTACTCGATGGAAGTACTACGTGATTACAGCTATTTAAGACATGTAAAGCCTGGATTCTTCTATCATTAACGAATTTTTTTTAAAAAATCACAATGGTAGTATTTATAATTATACACGCTGAGCATTAGATGGAAATATGTGGATATTATAAAGATAACATTTAATACTGAAATTCATTAACGAATTCGACTATTGTACAAGTTTTTTCGGATGCATGCATTTAACAATTATTTAGGTTTACAATGATCACTATAAGAGAAGGCTCTTTTGGCGATGAATATTTTCATTGCTAAAAGCCAAAAATTCATTTGGGTTTACAATGATCACTATAACAGAAGGCTCTTTTGGCGATGAATATTTTCATTGCTAAAAGCCAAAAATTCATTCTCAATACTTTTAAAGAATGAAAAAAATTCGTCGCAAAATCACGGTAGCAAAATATTATCGACAATGTTTTTAAAATATTGTCGCAAATCATATCTCGCTCGGACCTTAGATATGTTAATCAAAATGATAGGCTAAGAAAAGATAAACCATCGCCAAAGATGCTTACGGACACCTTGTTTTCACGGCTAAAAGTTATTAGCTGTGTTACTGTATGTAGATAATAACATTATGCGGTGTTCTAAGTTTCATAGGAAATGATTTGGCAACTATGTTCAGAACACCACTAAAGGTTATTCATGACAGTTTCTAGAGAAATATATTTGGCAACTATGTTAAGAACACCACTAAAGGTTATTCATGACAGTTTCTAGAACGTAGCTAGAATGGTTTGGCAATGATTTTGGAATCGTAGCCGAATCTTTTTAGCTACATTTTTATTTAATTTTTAAAAACTTTTGATTTAATTTTTAATTATTTTTAAAAATTATTGTCGACATTTTTAGGAATGTAATTAAAGAAATTGGTGACGATTTTTCATTTTTTACTAAACAATCCTACTAATGATTTTTTCATTTAATTATAGTTAATGGTAAGATTTTTAATCCATCTTATTGTTTCTAATATTTAGAATTTTTGATTTACAATTAATTAAACGAAAATAAAATTAAATATAATTAAAACTAGAAACATTTTTATATAAAAATAAAATGTTATTTACAAATGTTAACAAAAATGTTATGTACAAACTAAGACTCGTGCTTATCGTCACTACTACTTACGTAATTTGGGCTAAGTATTTATTTGACTATCTTTTCAAGCTTGGCCAACTTTCATTCATAACGGTTTAACTTTTGCTCATTACATTGTAACTGAACCTTAAGTGATTGGCTGTCCTCTTGAAGTGTTGTTACATGTGCTGATTGTGACAATGATGAACCAATTGACTTAGGGTCATGCCCAGGACCTTTGATGTACCATGATCTTGTCCAAAGACATTGTTGCAAATCTCATCTATGTTTAGCTCATTTCTCCCAAACAATGATCTTTACAATAATTCATGCATCTTATTCTAAAATTTAAAATATTATTTGTTAGTACTATATAAATAAATAAGTATAAAAATTAAATAATAAATAAATAATTATATACTTACATAATTATTCTACGTTCATTTGGAAGTACAACGTTCACCTTCCTTATACGTGTGAGTTTGTAGAGAGTGATCATATCACATTCTTTTCCATATAGTTCCTTTCGACTCTTTTTTATGAAAAAAAAGGATTTAAACATAATAAAACTATTGGATTTACTAATATAATTATAAGTTCTAAACAAAAAACTTACAAATTCATTTCGTACGACCATAAATGATATAGAGCCTTGGTTGTGAGGAGTTTTCATTTTTCCTTTATTAGCCTTAGCCTTTTCACAGATTTCCTAAATAAAGAAAATAAATTGTCATTAAATTGTGAAACAAGATTAATTGAAGCAAATGTGAAAAGAAAGAAGACGAACCTTAACATTGGTAGAGGATCAATAATCACACATTTGTAGCCAGTTTTCTGAAGTCACTGGCTCAGGAACATGTCTCCTTGCCTCCTCATCTGAAGGAAAAGATTTATAGTATTTATGTGTTCAATAACGATGATCCTTGGCCCCTTTTCTTAAAAATGAACTCACACAACTTGACACTTCATGCTTCTCGATATCAACGATATTAAGCTTTATCTAACAAGTAAAAGTGAAATTAGTCTTTAAATAAGTAAAAATGCATATAATTAAATAAATTGAAAAGTTACCAAAAACTTTGTCAAGAGCATTCTAGAGCAAGTCGTCTTCCTTCAACTGCTTGGCATGTTGAAGGCAAGACAGTTTAGTCTTGACAATAATCCCCTAACTTACTAGACAATTTTGCTGATTGGATCTTGTTAATAGGATGACCTTGCAAGGTGTCAATATAAATGGATAACTTGTTGTTCGTTGTAGCATTTATGCATTGCAACTCAGAACCTTTAGTGATATCTTTACCTCTTTTTTTATACCAATATTGGAACCTGTAAAAAATTATTAAAAAAATGCATTAAACATGTAAAGATATATTTGAGGATAAGTGCAATTATAGGTGGTAAAGATTCACAAACCTGAAGATCCCGTAGCATTAGATGAGGTAGATAGAGGCTGTTGTTGACTGGCTTCAATGGTGAATGAAGTCTCTTATTGTTATTAGATAGGGATGAATTGATCTGGTTGTTGTGGGAGAGGAAAATCTCTGCTAGTTGGCACCTTCTTTATCTTGTTTCATCCAGGTGCCATTATATTGAATAACTATAATGATTTCTCAATGATTTTCTAATATAAAATATTATTAAATTATTTCTCTATAATTTTTCAATATAAAATAAAACTAATTAGAATAACAACATAAAGAACTTGTAAAATTTTTCCTTAAATCATTTTGAAGCATTTGACAAAACATTAACAAATCATTATCAAAGATAATTGGAACCGATGATAACTTGAAGCCTTTTTTTTTTTCTAAAAGTTGCTCTTTGTTCTTATTACTTGTTTCTTCTTCTACTAATCTTTTGCAATGACCCCTATAGGCTTCTAGACCGCAAAGTTGTTACTAGTTTGTATTAGTTCCTACTATAGAAATATATTGTTCAATTATTTTTAGAAAAAGAAGATGATTGGAACTTTGGCTTCACAGTTTGAATCACATTAGAAACATTTTTAACGTGTTCCATTCATTACAAAATTCTTTATTTTTTAAAAGAAACAATGTATAACTTCATAATTTTACAAGTTTTGACTTTTCTATGTCTATAAATAACACATCTAGCAAATGTAAGGAAAATTTGAATCATATTTCAAAAATTAGCATTAATATGCTTGTAGTTTCTTTCACTAAAGAATTTGTTCATGTATTGGTACTATTGTAACCAGCTCTTCACAAATTTTAATAAAAGCTTATAGAGTGAAAGTTAATAAGGAAGTAAGCTTTCAAGTAGTTAGTGATATGCATTTTATACAAGGGAGACATTTTTGCTTCAATCAATATAGTAATAAGATGTGCTTAAACCAACATAGTTATAAGAAGTGATTCAATGATCTTAACTTATGAACAAAGTTATACATACTTCACAACATTTGAAAGATAAATGAATTAAGCATAATGAAGTACAAAAGGAAGAATAATAAAATACATAACTTTTATAAAATGAAGCATAATGAATCGAGAAAGAAGCATAATAAAATACATTACTTTTATAAAATGAAGCATAATGAAATACAAAAAGGAAGCCTAATAAAATACATTTCTTTTATAAAATGAAGCATAATGATATACAAAATGAAGCGTAACGAAATACATTGCTTTTACAAAATGGTTAATCATAATTTAATTAAAATGGCGGCTTGTTAGTTTTCAAACAATATAAACAACAATCCCATATAAACAACAATTTTTTACCTTCAATCATTATGATCAATGTCTTGAAAATCATCACCATTAATTACATTATGAATCGACTCTTTGTCACTATTATATTAAGCCAAAGTATTATCATTTCATATAATTCATCCCCAACATAGTCTTCATCTCTTTTGGAGAGTGTCAAATCAATAAAAAATAATTAACCTACTCAGAATATTAACTTAGCACAGTGGAGTAAGGTCGTCTCCTTAGGAAATGATAGTTTATCTCTTTTAAACAATTAAGTAAAAAAAAAGGTTTGAAAATTATGTTAAAACACAATATCAAAAATAACAAAATGAATTGATTTGAAATTCAATAAAATATATTTCTAGTTAAAGTAATTTATTTCTACCTTCGTTCATGCAATTGATCATTGATGCAAAAGCAATTCAACACATTCATAAATAAATTGGTTATAATTATTAAGAACAGATATAAAATAATCAATCTTTCCTTACCTTGTATGATAATCATGAATAGATCGAATAATTACTCCCTAATCAAAAGATAACTATAGAGACAACTCATAGGATTTAGTGCTTTGATAGCCTTAAATTTTTGAAAGACCCAATTTTAACCAACAAACTCAACAGATGGTTTATTTCAATCAGATTAATTAATTTCACAACATATATTAAACTTCTTAACAAGGAAATAAAATTATATCAATTGCCACTTATTAAAACCAACAAACAATTACATATTTTCCATGTTAAATAGCAGTAGATTATTTTAGGATTATTAAATATATGCATCTATTCAATAAAACCCAAAAACATCATCAAATTGATGAATTCAGGAAATAATTAAATCCCATGCACGATTGAATTCAACACATTCTATTCGATCCCATAATCGATTTAGAATCAAGGTTTCAATATAATCCTCTAACTATAATAAATAAATTAGTTACAAGCTACAGAAAAGAAAGAACGCATGAATATTATCGATAAGTAAATTATCTGACTAAAGAAGTTTAGAGGAAGAAAAATGTTAGAGAGTTCCCGGTGAAAAAACCTCCAAAACACTATGCCTACTTTCTCACTCTTAACAGCAAAAGTTGGAACCCAACGTAGGCATCTCCCAAAACCAGCAGCTACCGTCTACCTCTTGTTGCCTTTCCAGCCACCTCCTCTATATCCCCAAAACCACGTCCCTTTCTTTTCCAAAAAATAAAAACTTATGTACGTTCTCTTTTAAAACAAAAACCCTTCTACGTTAAAAATGTCAACAGTCTTCAAAACATCTATGTTCCTTGTGTTTTGCCTTTCTTTTCTTTTTTTTCTTTTTGCTGATGCATTTTGAATCTTTTTCTGCTTACGTTTCGGACTGTTTCTTTTCGGCAACATTTTTTATTTCTCCAGTGTACTCTACGTTTTGGACCTCCTAGCTACTACTGTGCATTTTATTTTCCAGCTGTTATGCATTATTGTTTTTACGTTTTGCTCTAAGTTTTGCTCTTGTTCTGCTGCCATTTTGTTCTTTTCTACCCACCTGTTGCATTGCTTTCCTCTACTCTGCGTTGTCATTTACTAATTCTGGGCTCTGCTGACATTTTGTTTATTTTCTAGTGTTGCTTTCTCTTCTATTGGGCTCCTCTGTGATGTTGTTGTTTTATCTTCCATTTGTTGTGTTGTGAATTCCTTTTGGATGCTATTGGATGTGTTATTCTCCCCCAATTTAGCTAGTTTTAACTACTTTTTTCCAAAATAACTCCACACCTCCTAACCTTAAAAAACAATTTAAAATACCATAATCAGAATAATATTCATCCAATATGCTCAAAAAAATGCCCCAAATTAATATGTAAATTATTAACTTGTCATCTTTCTACAAAAAGATTGGTTTGTACTTCATTTACTTGTACTATATTGAGATCAACATCTCTCCTATGAAATGATGATATATCTGCATCCTTTATTTGAATGGCTTCATTATTCAACCCTACTTCAATCTATTGATATACTGCATCACCATCCTCACTCGTTGGACCATTATCCCTTTCACAAAAATCAAAGAGATTTCAATATTGAAACTTTTGAACAACTTTCCAATTTTGGCCCAACACAATATCGTTAAGGTAGAAAACTTGCTTAACGTGATTTGCAAGGATAAAAGGGTCATTATCATTATTAAGTCAAAGTGACTTTACTTAAGAATGATTTTGATGTATAACAAAGAGAGGCAAAATAAAAGTAGTTAGAAAAGAAGACGCAGCAAAACAGAAGAAAAACAAAAGCAGACGCAGATGCAAAGCAAAGCAGATGCAGACGCTAAGAAAAACAGACAACAAGTAAACACAGACGCAGACGCAGACGCGAAGAAAAAAACAGACTCAGACGAATTGAAAAGCAGACGCAGAAGTCAAGTAAAACAGACGAAGACGTAAATAGTAAAACAGACGCAAAAGAAGAAAAGAAAGCAGACACAAGAGTCAATTCGGGTTAGTTACATAACTCAACTGATTAACCGTTTCTTTCAAGATCAAAGAAACAAAATTCAAGAAGCAAGAATCAAGAAGCAGTTGGAGACAAAGTCTATAAATACAAGTCGAAGTCGAAGATTGCAAAGTTAGCTAAAAAGTTAGTTGAAACGCTAGTTGAATTACATCTACGCGATCATAAAAAGCATTTCTGTGAGATTATTGTGCAAATTAGCCGAGAGCTAATCTTACTGTAACATGTTTTCATATACTTTTGAAAAAGTAGTACAGATAGCCTGCAGAGGCTGAGTGCCAAAGAATACTGATTGTAGAGACCTAAAGAGGCTTGGGAAAACAATACTCGTGAAAGTTCAAGAGATTGAAATCTCAGAAAGAATTCTAAGGACTGGACGTAGCCCACGGTTTGGGGTGAACCAGGATAAATCTCTGTGTCAACTACTTCTATCTCTATATCTCTTTTAGATTCAAGTTTTATCTTTACTCAGTTCGTAATCAAAAGTTTTC
>JANZLD010000008.1:18624854-18642124 GCA_026413575.1 Erythroxylum carthagenense | reverse complement strand
TTGAAAACCAAGTCAATCGGATGTCGGATGTAAAAGATATAAGCAAAAGATTGGACAAGGTCGGATGAAGAAGGAAAATAGCAAAATCAGAAGGAAACAAAACGTCCCGATTATCATAAGACGTGAGCGTATTCCAAGAAAATCACCTTAGTAATTATTGGTTCAACTCCTTTCTCTAATACCAAACATGAATCTCTAGGTCTCTTGATCATTTTGAAGAAAGAATCATTCCAATCGGAGTTCTATAGCTCAAGATATGCTTAAAACACTAAAGCGTGCACATACTCAAATCATGCTCTTTTAACTGACCTCTCGTAAATTTTCATTCAAACTTTTTCAATTCAACTCCAAATAATACAAATTTTCATGGAGAGAAGGATACATTTCTTATAAATCTATTGGTCTAAGAATCACCTCAATTGGAGGTCGGATGAGTGAGTTATGCCCAAAAGAATAACCCATGCTTGAACCCTAAATCGATTTGTACCTCTCTTGGCGCAATCACCATAACGTTTAATCTAGAAGTCAGATTGATTTCGTTCTTGGACCATTTGAAAGTAGACTTCTAGGTCTACAACTATTATGAAGACCACAAAATCATATGTGGACTCTAAAATGGTCAAAATCACGTTTTTTACAAGTTGACCCGTGGTTGTCCGTTTAACAGACATTCACGGCCTTGGAAGCACCAATTCATCCGAGAAAGTCTGTTAAACGGACATCCATGTCCGTCTAATGGACGTGAGCAAAGGAAGAGGTCCTTTTGACCCGAAAAAGTCTGTTAAACGGACTTCGATGTCCGTTTAACGGACAGGAACCTCTCCAAACCTTTCCAATGCTTCACACATCCAATGAAACATCATATACACTTATAATCTTCACAAATTCACTTATTCAAAGGCCTAAACACTTCATAACAATTCAAGTAACAAATTCAATTTACAAACTTCTCAAATCTCAACTTAAATGGTTCCTCAAAACCTCAAATTTCAAACATGCATCAAAGCTATCACAAACACAAATCTTATGCAACATCCTAACTTGCATCAATCATAACTCTTAACTCCAATCTCGAAAACTTGCATACTTAGTATCGTTGTAAATATAAAAGAATAAGCTAAAACTTCAAAGAAGGCAACTTTGGCAAATTCTATTTCAATTATTCCCGAATTTTTCCTGAATCAGCATACACATTTTTATTCTACACTTAACCTCAATGTATATGATTTCTTACATTCAATAGTATCATGTCATTCACCAAGTTCCTCTCTTGCTTTTTTCCTAATATCTTACATTTCTCTACTCATCAACCATGCATAATTCATATTCCAATATCAAAATCATCTCTAACGCAAATTATATACAAAAATCACTCATTTACTTTCATTTTCATATTTCTAATTTCCACTCAAAGTTCGGGGTCCAACAATATGTATCTATGATAAATATAAAATAAAGAGTCAAATTTAATATCCTGTATTAAAAATAGAAAACAAAAAGCAAACTTTTATGATAAAAGCTATCAAACTCAAATTTTATTTTGAATTTTTAAGTAATTCTAAAATATCTAAAACTAATAGGGATACACGTTTCACCAAAAAGAATAGAGATTGGCAATAATATCCATATTATAAAAATATTGAAACCAAATTTCATCAATAATCTACAAAATTAAATTTATGCATACAAAATTATCTGAATCCATAAATAAAAAATGCTAAATATGAGTTAATAAATGAGAGAGAGATTAATTGTAATTGAAGAAGGAAATACGATATAAAAAATATCAACTATGATATTTGTGAATGAAAGAGAGATAAATAACCATAGTAAACTTCAATACAAATTGAAACTATACATAAAATTGACATATTTCAATTTATCTAGATAAACTACATATCATCTATAATTAAATTGACATATTTCAATTTATCCAAATAAATTGCAATTGAAACAGGAAATGAATTAGTGATAAATTATACCAAAATTGATATCAACTTTATTACACTATTTAAAACATTGGTTCAAATTCTTAAACCTTCAAAGAATTACGCATTAATAGGCAGAAGAATTGCACAATTTTTTGGGATCTATTATATTGATTAATTTTGTTGAATATATCTGTTTAAAAATTATTAATTTATTGACTAATTTAACTAAAAATAAGCATAATATACATATACTTTTGAAATTTTATTCAGTATACATTTGAATCAATCATTATGATTTTTCTTTATAAAAAATCAGTTTTCGTATATTCACCACCTATAATTTAAATACGAAATTACTAAAATGATTTTTTGGACAAGATAGAATTACACGTTTACACGTTTTAAATAGGGTTGGAATTGGATCCTGACCTTGTACTAGAAAAACCCATACCGGTAACCAAACAGCACGGAAACAAACTGGACCCAAAACTTGTACTTCCCAACAATAAGGGAAACCAAAAAGAAATTAGAGAAAGAGCACATCGTTCCCAGTTCACAGGGTACCTTTCGTTCTCACCCCAATTTGTTCGCTTGAAATCACTGTGCCATCTCACCACCATCATATCCTTCCTTTGCAAGATCTAGCATTTCCTTTACCAGGTAGCTTTTGGCACCTTCTTCCTTACAGATCACACCTACATTTTTTCGCCTTTTTTGTTTTTCACATTGTTTCAATAATTTATTCATGTTGGTATCTATTGTTTCCTTTCTGAGTTTTTCATTGTCGAGTATATTTTGTCCTTTTTTCCTTAAGCAGATATTATAATGGGTAACTGCTACTTTTCACTGATTAGTTCTGTTTCACTGGTCTACTGGCATTTCTAATGGGTTGTATTGTTGGTTTTAATGTTGCCAAGATGCTGGGTTTTTCTTTTTTGCTGATTCTTGTTTTGTGGGTGCACTATCTTCTTGTGCTTAGCTAGGAGCTTTAGGGTTTAGTTTTGTGGTTCTACGCAAGAAATAGACTGCACCCCCTTTCCAAAACCAAATAATTTAAATAATTTTGATTTCTTAAAAAAATCTTGTGTTTTAGTGAGCTCCTGTTAGTTCTTAAAGCTGCAAGATAGTTGACTCCATATTGAGGTTTCGTAGTTTGTCCATAAAATTTGAGGCTTCTCTCTGTGTTCTTTGTACAATTAGTTTTATACTATATAGTGTACGTCCATTCCTATAGTTCCATTATAAGTGCATTAAATTCTGTTGATTCATGATGTTGTTCCTGTATGATGATTTACATGAAGGGCGGGCTTCAAATTAGTTTATTTTTCTCTATGTTATTGTCAACTGTGTTTACATTGCTAAATTGCTTATTGGTTAATAATCTTTTATTGAGCATATGGGTTGCTATAGCTCTATCGATGTGCTATATATGGTGTAGAGTTGCTTTCATATTAATATTTTTATTATTTTTCTTAACAGAATGGCAATGCAAACAGCAAGTGACCCTGGTAGCCCTACGGCCCAAGTAGTTGGAAATGCCTTTGTCGAGCAATATTACCATATTCTTCATACGTCACCAGAATTGGTTTACAGATTTTATCAGGACTCAAGTGTGTTAAGCCGACCAGATGCTAATGGTGTAATGACATCAGTTGCAACCATGCAAGTAAGACGCATTTCTCATTCCCTTTTGGATGCTATTTGATATTAGTAATTGATTGTGCCTCTAGCAGACTTCACAATTAATTTGTATTGTTGGACCAAAAGGCAGTGTTATTTAACAACTTTTGCAATTCAGCTACTTGACATATGACTTCTGGACATTTTCTTGATTCAATCAGTTCAAGTTTTTTCCTTTGTCAATCTGCAACTGTTTGAAGGATTGTTGATGATTGATGTGCTGAAATTCTTGATATACAATGTGATTTATGCAGGCCCCAGAGGTCTTATGGAATTCTCAATAGCGAGCGTTATCATTTCTCCTGCAATTTTTTTTCTGCCTAACAAAATATAGTTCTGGGTTATAGTTTGTTGACATAGACAAGACAAGTGTTTCAGTTGCCAGTACATAGTGTCTGTCCTTTACAACAGTAACTTAGTTTCCTATATTGATTGTTAAGTTTTTGCATGTTTTCATTCTACCAATCTTCTGACAGGCAGGTATCGAACTGTAGCCTTTTGATGCCAGAAGATTTTTTTTGTTTGTTTTGTCGGTTTAACTAGAATCTAATAATCTCTTTGTTTTATTGTTTGTTAGTTTAATTTGAATGATTAATCTGTGCATGTATTCTCTCTCTCACACCCTCCTGCAAAATTGAAGAAAACCTTGTTTCCATTACCAAAGATTCCATTGAGAACAATAGCATAAATGCCTAAGTTCTTAATGATTTGTATAAGAGCCGGTAGAAACACTGATGGTGGTTTTCTCTTGGTACAGGGTATCAATGAGAAGATACTTTCCTTGAATTTTAAGGACTACAAGGCTGAAATAAAAACTGCAGATGCTCAGAAATCTTATAAGGAAGGTGTGACTGTGTTAGTAACCGGATGCTTAACAGGCAAGGATAACCTGAGAAGAAAGTTTGTACAGTCATTCTTTCTTGCACCACAAGACAATGGATATTTTGTCCTGAATGATGTTTTCAGATATGTGGAAGATGGTGAACAATTTGATAATCATCAAGATAGTGTTGTTGATAATATTCCAACAGTTCCTGTAATCCCAAATCCTGGTATGATATCACTGTTGCAACAACCATATCTTTTACTTATCCTGTTTGCCCTGTTTCTTTTCCTTTCCAAAACTAAGAACTTTTTCCCTTTTTTTAAATTTTTTTCTTACAGAGACTTCTCATGTGCCTGATCCTTCTGCGCCAGACCCTGCAACTTCTGTTTCCAAAGAGGATAAAATTGTTGCTGAGGATGCTAACTCTGCAGTGGGCTCCGACAAACAGTTAATCCCTGAAAAAGAAGCGGTTGCTGAATCCCAATCTCATTCCAATGGAAATGGTGTTTCTGTAGTTTTTGAATCAACTTCTTCAACCCAAGAGGACGCTCCAAAAAAATCTTATGCATCCATAGTGAGTCTATGCTCAGAAAACTTTTCAATTAAATTGATCCCTGTGAATATCATCTTCATGTGCATTGATTCTTATATTAGGTTAAAGTGGCCAAGGGGAGTTCGGTAACCACAAAGGTTTACATACCTACCAGTACTACAAAGTTGGCTCCAAAAAAAACTGAGAATCAGGCTGTAAGCGCAATAATACCTCTCACAGAGCCGGAAGCAGCGGTGCTGAGTGGCAATGAGAGCCCTGAAACTAGCAGCATTTCTGAGGAAGGTATATTGTTTTATGTTTATTTTACGTTTATCAATCTGTGGCTTTTTGGCAATTGTGATGGTTTTGATTTAAAAGTTTCTTTAGAAGATGGTTTGTGTCTCTAATTGCATGTAAGTCATTATCATGCTTCAATAAGGACATTAGATAGGAAACAATTACATGGATGAAATTGTTGACTGTTTCTGTTTTATATTTATGAATATCTTATTTAATAATGGGTCTCTGAATACTATTTTCTGCTGTCAGTTGAGGGTCATTCCATATACATTGGAAACCTGCCTTTCAATATGACAGATTCTCAGCTTGAGACGGAATTCAGGACATTCGGTCCAATCAAGGAAGGAGGTATACAAGTTAGGTATAACAAGGTTGGCCTCGAGGACTTTTCTTGATTTGTAATGTTCATCTATTCCTAATTATCTAACAGCAATATTTTGGATATAACAGCAACAGGGATATTGCTTTGGTTTTGTGGAATTCCTTTCTTTGAGATCGATGCAGGATGCAATTCAGGTTTGTCCTTATCAACATTGAATTTCTTAGTGGGATTACTTTGCAGTCTTAGACATTGGATGTTAAGGTTTGATGGTCTCCCGTTTATAGGTAATGCGTCAAATTAATATCATTGCATTGTTTAAAACTGTCTTTCATATCAGGCTTGCTGATATATCAGTTATGTAAGAATCAGAATGATCTGTTAAATTGGTGAGAGCTTTGGTTGTGGTCTATATAATATTGTTCAAGTAGTAGAAATACCCCAGGCAGCCACTTAAAATGAATTTTTGGGAAGAATTCAAATGCTAAGAAGACAAAAGGCGCCAAATGGGACTTTGGAAAAAGTAAAAGGTTTTAAAGTTTCATTTGGAAGAGGCTGGACGGTTTTGTGGGTTTAGGATCTTGCACTTGTCCAACAATCTGTAGCAATGAACTGCACTTGTTATACCAAAGAATATTTTAAATTCTGTTCCTATGATCCAAACATTGGAAAAGTTGTGCCCTGTTTTTGCAACGTAGAAGGTGGAAAATTCTCAGCAATCACGCCGAATGTTGCATTAAATATTCAGGAAGGTCACTTTTTATGCTTTCCATGATGAAGATTCTGAGGCTAGATTTTTTGCATTAAAAATCCTTATGGTTTTGTGGGTGTGCTTGTTAATCCTTTATGCAGATCCACTAAAGGAATTACATTCCAGAATGCCATAACGTGCATTTGATTGGTATAACAACAATACATGTTTTGGGCTTCATCTGAGCATTAACTAATCTGTCCATGAACTGTGTCATTACCTAAACCAAGATTTTCATTACTCCAAAAGGTTATTTCAGAGAGTTAAGTGAGCTCTGTGAAAATTATAACTCATCAGGGATAGTCTTACGGTGAGTAGTTTGGAAAAGTTTTTCTTTACAGCCATGAGCATTTAATATCAGCTGAATCGCCTTTTGTACTTTGACTTATAAATTACTTCAAAGTTGATAAATTTCACTTCAGATAGTCAATTAAGACCCATCCATGAATAAGAAAGAGAAAAGGAAGTCTCTAAAATGAGATGGGACATCCTGTAGTAATAACTAGTATAATGACTTCACCAGGCGGGAGGGACATGGGGTCGTAAAGAAGGAAAGAGGTCCATCTTTCTTCTTTTCCTGAAAGATTTCTTGAAAATGTTTCAAATTTGAGTACACCTTGTCCAAAAAAAAATTGAAATTGGTTATTGCCAAAACTAGAAAATCAGATTGTTTTAATTTATTATTGTCAACTTAATATTTTTAATTGTGCATGCTATGGATGAACAAGCTGTGTGTATTCAATTCCTTGTAATGTCAAAGTCTTGAAGTGAATTGTTTTTGGTTGTCCTTTTACTTTGAAATTTCTTTCCTTTTACTTTGAAATTTCTTTCCAAAAGAATTAACTTTCTCTTCTAAAATCTTGTGGCTATATATTGAGTTTCCTTAGGTAAGTAATTTCATTTGACCTTTCAGGCTTCACCTATGATCATTGGCGGGCGTCAAGCAGTTATTGAGATGAAAAGAACTACAACTCAAGGTAGGTAGGATGTAATTGTTTTTGTCTTGTTCTGATACATTTCTTGGATGAACATTAAATATGTATAACTTAGCATGATAACTGGAGGAATGAAAAATAATGCGAGTATATGCTCATTTATCAAGATGCATGTAGTTTTGAAGCTACTAACTCTTTTCCCTATCCATTATTTCAAACTCTTTACAATGATGATCAGATGTCATGTTATGAAGCTTTTGATACTGCTTATTCTTGCAGCTGCTAGTGGAAGAGGTAGGTTCTATGGAAGGCCAGGATATCAAAATGAAAGCTTCAGAGGCCGTGGCAATTATGGTGCCGGAAGGGGCTTCATAAGAGCCGAATTTGGAAACCGCGGTGAATTTTCTGGTCGAGGCAGGGGTTCATCAGGGCGAGGGAGGGGGAGAGGCGGTCGATCAGGTGGTGCAAAGCAGAATGCTGTTTCAACTTGAAAATTGGCTCATTGACCATTCTTTGCTGCAGCAAATTTTGTAATACGGTTGATCCTGAGCATTTTAAAGAATTCAAACTGTACTTTCTTTGGGGACTAAGGAAATTGGCTTAATATTCAATTAAGATGCGATTACGTTACTTTAGGATCTCCTTTTACAGTAGGGATAGGTTAAAAAGTTTTCTCCTTAGTCTCATTGCAACTATGTATATCGTGTGGTTGGCCCCTAACTTTATGATGTTAATTGAAGTGCCCCTAACATTATGATGTTAATTGAAGTAACATAGTTGTAGTTTTGAGTAGCTCAATTGATCATAATATCTCAGTGGATTGATTGACTGGAGTATTGAACCCAAATACTGGAACCTATTTGAAAATTGTAGTACTATAATGATGATGTCTGTAGAACTTTAGGGGGAATGAGATCCGCTTTAGGGGGATGAGATCCTTTGTTCCGTCCCTTTTGTTTCTACTACGTGCCATCTACTTTTAGTCACAAATTTCACAATAAATAAATGGGACAGAAATTTGTGGCTGAGAGTGGATAGCACAAAATAGAACCAGAGGGGATGAAAGGATCTTGTCTCAATGTTAGGTATATCTTTAGCTTATTGGGTGTGCTACAAGTAACATTGCATGTTGTGCCTGATAGGGAAAATAGCAAAAATAATTAAATCAGAATAGCTTATTTATAAATGCAAGGCGTCATAAAAATTACTGTCTTAAGTCAGAAACTTTCTCTCTATGGTGTAGCAGGACAACGGGATCTGATCTCAGGATTAACACCTCTTCCACTAACTTTGGTGTACTCTAAAGGGAGAAATAGGAATTGTCTCTGAGAAGTAATAACAACAAAAAACAAAGATGAGATGAGATGGGAAGAAGATACGTGTGTATAAACAAAATCATCCGTTGACAGTGAATATATATTGAACAAACAAAATGAACGTTTGGGTATAATAAAGTATAATAATAACGATGATAAACATTTTGGATGATTGGGTATAATAAAGTATAATAATAACCATGATGGGCGTTCGAGTATAACAACAATAATAGGAATTAATGAATAAGCATTATTGTGTAATAAACGTGGGGTAATGTTAATAGTTAATTGACAAGTTTTGGAACAACGACACCAATAATCCCCACTTGGTCCACAACTTGATAAACAAACTGTAACTGTTTAAGAGAAAAATAGGTGAACAATAAGGTGAATTAAGTCTTAAACTAGGTATCTAAGAGATTTCAGAGATAAAACTTACTAGAGAAATAAAGGTCTCAAAATACCCTAATCTCATAATCGCTATAAGAGATAGCTCAAAAGCTCTCATAAGAGGGTAGCTAGCCCTCCATAATCACATAGGTAAGTCCATCAAATGTGTATTGCCCATACTAGCCAAACTTGGATTATAAAACTCATTAAGGATTAAACAATCCAACAACATCAAACGTAGTAAAGTCTTGCTAATGACGCAATTCAACAACTAAATGCATCTCAATATTATTCCACAAACAATGTACAGTAAGTAGTCACCACATAACTTCATTTGACTTATTAAATTTGGTGTTGTAAGACAGGTGTTCATCACGAGGTTACTACGCAACTGAGCTCAACTTCATTCTTTTAGCATGCTCTGAAGCTAGTTTCATACTTAAAGCTTTTGTAAACAGATCTGCTTCGTTTTTCTCTTACTTGACATAATCTAGAGATATTACACCGTGTCTAATTAAAGTATAGACAATTTTATGTCTCAATCTAATATGTTTACTTTTGTCATTATATGTCTTGTCCTTGCCAACATAAATGGTAGCCTACGAATCACAGTGAACGAACACAGAAGGAATTGGTTTTTTCTAAAGTGGGAAATCTGCTAAGAGATTCCTTAACCACTCAGCTTCCCATCATGCTAATTCCAAAGTCATAAATTAGCCTCCATTGTTGATCTTGCAATACATGTTTACTTGGATGATTTCCAAGACACTGCAGCATCTACCAAGGTAAAATTATAACCACTGGTAGAGTGTATATTATCAATCTACGTAACCCAGTTAGCATTAAAATTCCCCTCTAATATAGGATGATGACCACCAAAAGATAATCTATAATGCATAGTACCTTTCAAATATCTCAACAAAGGAATCAAGGCATTTCAATGCTTTTGAATAAGATTATGAGTATACCTACTAAGTCTACTCACATAGTATGCAATATTAGGACGAGAATAGTTCATCAAGAACATCACACTACTAAGAAATTTAGCATACTTAATTTGGTTTACACTATCACTAACATTTTTCTTTAAAGCAACACTAGCATCATAGGGAATCTTGACTGGTTCAATATCATAGTAACCAAACTTCTTCAAAACTTTTCTCAACGTAATGAGTTTGATTTAACCTAAAACTAGAATTAGTCCTATCAACTTTGACCCCCAAAATAAAATCCACAGACCTAAGATCTTTCATATCAAAGGAAGACTTTAGCAAACTCATGGTAATATCAATGACAAATAAGCTAGTACCAAAAATAAGCATATCATCCACATAAAGAGTTGTGATCACACAACCATTAACATCATATTTCACATAAACAAAAGAATCAACATCATAAAAGGTGAAATCATATTTGAAAATCTCACTTTCAAATTTCTCATGTCACTATTTTGGAGCTTGTTTAAGTCTATACAAAGATTTAACCAACTTACACACCTTTTGTTCTTAATTAGGCACTCTAAACCACTCGGGCTGGACCATATAAATTTCTTCATCTAGATCACTATTCAAGAAAGTTTTCTTAACATATATTTGGTGCACATAAAGCTTAAACACCTAGGCAATAGCAAACAACATCCTTATAGATGCCATTTTAGCAACAAGAGAGTAAGTATCAAAGAAGTCTAATCTTTCTTTTTGTTTAAAACCTTTAATCACAAGTCTTGCCTTGAACCTCTCAATGGTTCCTTCAGGTCTCAATTTTTTTTCAAAAATCCACTTACGCTCTAAAGGCTTGCAACCTCGAGGTAGATCATCTAAAACTCAAGTTTTATTAGGCATGATTGACTCTAATTCACTATCTATGTCTTCCTGTCAAAATGTAGCATCCATAGATCTTATTATATCCTCATAAGTTTTGGGATCTTCCTCAATAATATAAGTCATCACAAAAATGTCATCTATCTCTTTAGGTTTTTTCACCACAAAGGATGTAATAAAATCAGAACCAAAACTAGTGGATACTCTAACTCTTTTACTTCTCTTTAGTTTAACAATTTCCTCTTCCCTTATGTCGTCATAGGTGGAAGAACTAGGGAAAGATTCTCTAGGAGCTTGCACACTTAGTTTTATGGGAAATATACCCTCAAAAAATACATCATCTCTTGACTACATAATTGGTCCATAAGTGTAAGATTCCTCTTCCTTAACCATAAATCTATAGGTACCACTATTAGAGGCATATCTCACAAAAATTGAATCAATGGTCTTAAGACCAATTTTGTTCCTCTTATGTTTAGGTAGTGCAACCTCAGCAAGACCCTCACACTTTCAAAAAATGCAAGTTAGGTGGATATCTTTTCCAAATTTCATAAGGGGTTAATCTAGTTTCTTATGAGGGACTCTGTTTAGAACATAACAAGTTGAAAGACTAGCTCCCCCTCACATAAAATCATGTAAACCCAAGGAAATCAACATTGCATTGATCATATCTTTTAAGTGTTCGATTTTTCCTCTCGACTATTCCATTTTGTTTAGGAGTATAAGGGACTGAAAGTTCATGAATAATACCAAAATTTACATAAAAATTAGCAAAGAAATCAGTACCATACTCACCATCTCGATCAGACTTTAATCTCTTAATTTTCCTTTCCGATTGGTTTCAACCTCAGCTTTGTATTTCATAAACACTTTCTCTGCATCACTTTTATTTTTTAATAAGTAAACTTTAGTAAATCAAGAACAATCATTTATAAAAGTAATATAATATTTCATTCTTCCTTTACTCACACAATTTTTAAAATCACCCTAATCTATATGCACTAAGTCCAACAATTGTGACTCTTTCTCGGCCACTGACTTGAAAGGATTCTTAGAGTTTTAGCCTTAAATACAAATTTGGCATTTTTTTCCATTTCATTAGTAATCTTAGGCAACAATTTTACGCTTTGCATCCTTTCAATTAACCTCACATTCATATGCCCAATTCTATAGTGTCATAGGTCTAGAGACTCAATAATATAAGCAGAAGAACTAGATGCATTCATTTCAACATCAAGTACAAATAAGCCTTCATTATAAAAACTTTTATCAACAAAGTTCCCATTCTTAGTAAGAACTAGTTTAGTAGAATCAAAAATAAATTTAATATCAGTCTTATTAAGTAACGCTCCTGAAATCAAGTTTCTAAGAATATCAGGAACAAATAAAACATTTTCTAAAGCCAAAGTTTTTCCAAAAGTGAGTTTGAGAGTGACCTTTGCAATCCTTGGATAGAAACTTTGCGGGAGTTGCCTATGTACACGAATTCACCATCAGCAACATCGGTCAACTCCTTGAACAAGTCCTTGTTGGTGCAGATGTGGCTTGTGGCTCCTATACTAATCATCCACTTGACCAAGTTTCCAGTAAGGTTGACTTCAAACACAACAATAGTGATATTCGCCTTTTCATCACCACCAATAGCTTCTACCAAATTAGCTTAAGGCTTATCAAAATTCTTCTGGTTACCTCATTGGTATCCCTTATGGTTTCCTTTCCCGAACTGTCATGATTTTTTTCTTAGTCCTTCTTCTTATGATTGATTCTAGCTCTGCAAAGAGCAACAAGATAGCCTGACTTGTGGCACCACCAACAATTACCATCAATCATTTTACGCTTGAGCTTAGTTTGTTGTTGTTGAAAGACCTACTATGTCCACAATTCTTACTAGCGTTCCCTACATTTTTGTGCTCAATAACATTAGCCTTAATAATAGGGACAAGGATAAGTTATTTGGCCTTATCTTGTATACGATTGGCATCTTCAATCTTTATATGCCTGATCAATTTTTGAAGCTTCATGTCCTTCTTATGCCTCAATTAGTTTTTATACCCATTCTATGAGGCAAACAATTTCTCAATAAGGCCATTAGCTTTGAACAACTTATACATATTCATACCCTTAGTAAGGATTTTGGCAACTAGGTTTTCATACTCATGTAATTAGTTCATAATGAGCTTATCATCTACAATAGTAAACTTTAACCACCTAACAACTACATATTTCTTAGTACCGGCATCATCCGTCCCATATTTAAATTCTAAGACATCTCAAATTTCCTTGACAATTTTGTATTTGCAATAGATATCAAACAATGAGTTTATCATATAGTTGAGTGACACTCCCTTAACGATACAATTATCCTTAGTTGTCTTAAGGTCGATATTATCAATAGGAATTTCTTGAAACAATACATAATCAATTTCGTATCGCTGAAAGTAAAATAAAAATTTCTCAAACCATCGTTTAAAATTTCTCTCATCTAGAGGCTCTAATCTAGTTAGGTCAGGTATAATCCTCTAGTTTATAGTGATAGGGGTAGAACCTATGTGAGAAACTATAAGAGCAAAACCTACATTGGTTTTATTCGTAGTCAACATATTAAATCTGAAAGCAGAAATGTCTCGCACAAATTAATCAAATACTACGAAGAGAACAACAATAAGAGCAACTGGTATTTCGACTAACGCAACATCAAGAACATAACAATATTCCAACTTATACTGAGACTAACACGCAGCAACACAGTATTTCAACTTATACCAAAATAAATACATAGTAGCAAGACCGCAATAATTTCCAGCAAACATTAGCAATTTTAAAAATAGTAGCAAGAATAGAAAATATCCTAACAAAAAGCAAGCAGAACAACACAATTTCTGACAACAGTAGTAACGCAATAAATATTTCCTACTTAGATTGCTAAGGAAAATAACAAAAATAATTAAACCGGAACAACATATCTATAAAGACAAGGCATCGTCAAAATCATTATCTTAAGTCAAAAATTTCTCCTCTACAATGTAGCAGGACAATATGATCCAACCCTAAGATTAACGTCTCCTTCATCAACTTCAATGTACTCCAAAGGAGGAGCAGGAACTGTCTTCGAGAAGTAATAACAACAAAAAGAACAAAGAGATCAGATGGAAAGAAGATGTGTGTGTATTAGGAGCTACACGTCTATCAAGTGTTTGTAAAAAAAACAAAACCATCCATCGTCATATTGAACAAAAAAATGAACGTTTGGATATAATAAAGTATAATAACATTGATAATGGACGTTTTTTACGTTTGGGTATAATAAAGTATAATAATAACCATGGTGAACATTCGGGTATAACAGCAACAATGAGAATTAATGAATAAGCGTTATTGTGTGATAAAAGTTGGGTAACGTTAATAATTAATTGACAAGTTTTGGAATAACAATACCAAGAGTGCCATTTTTTTTTTCCATCGGTCATGCATATGCATGATTGATAGGTGATGGTTGTGCCTCGTTTGTATCATGTACAAAATGCGTGCAACCCTTCAATGGTTGTTGGTAATTTCAGTACTGGATATCGATGTTGTTAAAAGGGGGTGTTTGGTAGATAGCTTTTTAGCTTATTAAAGAGTAGTAGTTGTTTGATTATATCAAACAATTAATATACTTGTTTGGTTAGAAGCTAGTTGGGTTGGTTAATTCAACTTAACCAGCCATTTTTTGAAAAGTTACTTAGAGTAGCTTTGAAATCCTTTTTTGGGATATTGAGATTGTATCATCGAAATGGTTGCCGTCACTTGAGGTTAGTGGTTTTTCATATAAGACGAAGCTTGTCTTGCCTTGTCATTTAGTCGCTTTGCTTATCTTTCCTCACCAGCCCCGTCTTTTGGAGGAACTTAAACAGCAGTTGAAACCCTACGGTCCAAGTTGATTGAATGCTAATCCATCCAACTGATTTCTCCTTTGTTTTACTTTTACTACAACCGTGAATTACTGGAAAGACACAGATTATCATTGTATATAATATACCGACTTGAATGTTGGGTACGCTAAGACATGTCACGACCTTTTCCCTATAATATTCGGGACGGGTCTCATCGACCTTTTCTGGTTTTCGTGTGAGCTCTCAAACCAAATTATGACAGGTGCATTTGGTAAGCTCATCCACTCGACACGTGTCGTAAGCCCAAATCAACTGTACGTAACTTTCCTGTCTCTCTGTCAATCTTAAACGGAAAGGTTGCAACTTGCCAACTGGGCCCTCTTGCGTTGACACCATTTCTTGGTTTTTGTTCTTTTCATTTGCATGTGCAAGACCCAATTTTAAGACAATTTTTAGATTTCCTTTCCTTTTGATTTGAAGGAAACCATTGGAACTTTGGCCTAAAACTAAAATGTCGTATGATAATAATATTATGAGCACACGCTGAACTCCTCCAATAAAGCTGGATGAGAATTCAAGGTTATCCTTTTATCTCCGGCATCGTAAAAGGAAAACTTAAGCTTGGATTAGGTTGTAAAACTGAAAATAGGTGATTATCTAATCTATAAATAATTAAGAAATAGTATTGAATTAAACTTTGTAGGAGACACACAAGAGTGAAATGCCCAATACTCTTTATCCTTTTAAATTAAGACCTACTGGCTATTGCCTTGTTAATGAACCCACCTCAACGACTAAGCACTAGGCGGTAGCATTGAGGTTATTCGATCACCTGAAATCTTATTTTTGTATACTATTTGACTCAAAAATCTTTTAGGAACACTTTATAAATATATATATATATATAAGAAAAGAAAGGTTGTGTCGTGTGCTAGGACTAGGAATGGATTGGAGCTGGAGGCGGTGAACAGAGGAGAAGAGGACACGTGTGGGTCAAATGGAAGTCCCAAAGCAAAGCATTTTGATTGGGCGACACGTGTGAATATGTAAAGCTAAGAGACAACCCAATCCAACGAGACAATCCCTTTTTTCTCGCTCACATTACAACTCCCAACAAACAAATAGAGTTGGTAACGCCTCTCTCTCTGTTTTATGTTTGGCGTCTCTTCCTTGGAATCTGCTAATTCACTCATCCACGTGTGCTCTCAACCCCTCTTCATGCCCTCCACGTGTCACCTCTATCCTTCACTGTCAGGGTTTTTCTCGTCATTTCATTCTCTTCTCGGATTCAACTTGGCCGTTCTTTTTCTATGTTTCTCTTCTTTTCAATTTCCTTTTCCAGTTTATTGGCGCTCTGTTTGCCCCGTTTTTCTGCTTTGGTTAATAATTTATCAACTTTTGGTCCTTTGTAATGACGAGGGCATTAGGATGAGTATCCGACTCACGAAGTGCAAGTTCCTTTAGGTTTTTTCTTAAATTTTATTTTTATCCTGTTGGTGGGATTTGAAGCTATGGATTCCGGAGCTTTCCCCTGCTGGAATCTTCGTTCCCGGTAGAAAAACTTGGTATCTGGGTGCCTTTTAAATATAGCATATCTGTAAAGTTCTCAACTTTCTTGTTTTCAGATGGCCCAAGCGGACAGGCCACAAAGCGCACGAACACAGCATCAACATGTCTCTGTGAACAGCAGAAGCATCCCTGTAGATTTGTTGCAACGATTGATGTATGGGAGCCATTTCAATCACAAGCCACGTGAAGAGGCAGAGGGAGATGAAATTGAACTAAGTCTTGGACTCTCATTGAATGGGAAATTTGGTGTAGACCCAAGAGCCAAGAAGCTTCGCAGATCATCCTCAATACCAGATTTCATTAACCCAAGCAGGAAAAATGGGAGCGCTTTTGTGATTCCCGCGGCAAGTCAAAATATTGCGAGGACTTGCTCTTTGCCTGCCGAGACAGAGGAAGAGACAAGGAAGAGAAAAGAGATGCAGACTATTAGGAGAATGGCGGCTAAAAGAAAGAGATCAGAGAAGCAAAGGAATTTGAAGGCAGTGAAGGATAGAAATAGGGGGTTTGGCGAAGAGGGATGTGAGGATGATAAAAGAAATAATGGCACTATTAGCAATGATCCTAATTATTATCGAGAACAACTTCTCAAGGCTTCAGGAGCCGGTATGGAACTGGTGCGAGTGCCTTTGTCCCAAGGGTCCATTGGATCACAAGGCAGTGGGTCATCGGGAATATCAGAATCTGAGTGCCACCTAGCTCAAGGTAATTATGTGCTTTTCTGGTCAGTTATTCGGTATCAATAGGAACTTTCGCTTTAGTTTATTGGTGAAGTATCAACAGATAGAGCAGTTTTGTTTTAATTCCTAGATATGGAACCAGGAACCATGGCCCTATTCACTCATGGTTATGCGATTGATTTCCTACTAGTTGTAGCGCCCCTAAGAAATGTTGTTCCTAGATAACCTAGTTTTGGTGCCAGTCTAGTGGAGTTTTTGTCTCCCTCCCTTTCCTTAGTCCGAGAACGACGAGAAACATCAGAACCGGCTCATTATCTTTTTAAGAATTAGGCATGTGTGGTACGTCAGTATT
>JANZLD010000008.1:18494280-18514981 GCA_026413575.1 Erythroxylum carthagenense | reverse complement strand
AAAGAAATCTGCTAAAAGAGAAAGCAAAATCCTAAATACTAGAAATGGTGAATGAGCTTTCCCATGAAGATGAAACTTTAGTAGTGCCTATAATTATTTTTTGCTGTTGTTTATTATGCAGATAATTATACTATTTTTCTTAGGGTGTTTTTGTTCTTAGGTCATATTATAATATGATGATAGGCTTAAAGCTTTGAATTCGTTGTAATGTCGATCTAGTTTTAATTATAAAAATATGTTTTTAATTAAAAAAAGTTGAATCCTCTAAAATTGTCAATTCTTTGTACATGATTCACAGCGAGAAGACTTTTATATTGAGAGAAAGGATTGAAAGATAAGATAATTCGCTCATTTGAAAATTGCGTATCACACAATCCAAAAATGGAAAAAGAAGAGGATATAGAGGTCATATGAATTACAAATCTCCTAAATGAAATAAATAAGTAAATTTGGGAAACTTATACAAGAACAAAATTTAATTTTAACCAAATATCATTTATGGCGTTAATCAACAAGTGAAATTGAGATCCAAACCTCTTGTTCGATCGGTTTATTAGTCTAATTTTCAATTAATTAAACCAAAAAAGAAAAGGAACCGTGAGTCTGATGTAACAATAGCGTCTTGATGATTTTACAACAATAATAATAATAATAAAAGAAAAAAATAGATGTGATGTTTTGACCAACGGGGCCAAGTGCAGGCAACACCGATTCAAAGGTCATATCAATGGCACGTGTATTTAGTAAACTCATCTCTTCAGTCCCTATTCCCTACGCCTTCCCTTCGCATCCAAGAAACTGTGCCTTCTGTAGACCCATGCAGAAGCAGATATACACACACACACCTAATACTTAGAATATGCGTGTCAAACTCAAACTTCTCTAATATAATATGTACTTCAAGGCTTACTAACTAAAACTGATGGTGCGTGTTTTTTGAGTGGGGGCGCCACTTCCAACTACTCCTCTGCTTACCTTTCTACAGCCATCGTTGTCTCATAAATAAGCTTCATCAATTTGCTTCTAGCTAGTCAGGCTTGTGCATACCAAATACAAATAGCCTGGTACTCCTACTACCACCAGTATACACTCTTCGTATCAATGCTTCCAATACCCCACTGTCACTGGTAATTATTTAACGAAAATAAAGAAACAAAAGTAGTCTTTCCATCAGTATACCAAAAAGTGTATAAAAGGAGGTGAGTTATAGTCGAGGCTTCTTCAAGAAAAGAAAAGAAAAAGAAGAAGAAGATACGTTATACATATATTACACATACAAGGATGATGATGACGCACGTGTTGTCAAAGAACAGCATGAATACAACTGAAGAAAGAGAAAAAGAGAGGAGTGGAGGGGAGGGATCTTAGGCTTTTGAAGGTCACGATACAATAGAAGAGGTTAGTTGAAAACAGGCATCAACATCTTCATCCACCATGCCCGTGCCACTCAACATTTGCTGTATATATATGGACTTCCCGCTCTTCTCGGCCGCACGTAAATTAAGACTAAACAGTACTAAAAGTATTAAATTTTGTACACCAACAACTGCATCTCCATTGGATTTATATAAGTAATCTAACCAAGACTATTGTAGTATGGAGGTCTATTTATGTAAAAAGGCAGAGGTAGGATTGGGCACCTTTTTGCTCTTTAAAAGGGCTTAGTTTTCATTTTTGCGACAGCACAATAATTACTACAGCTGCAAGATTAGGGCCTGGCTCAGCTCTCAGCCTCAGGCACAGGCAGTCAGGCTGAGACTGAGAGCTATGCTGTTATTAAATAGAAAAAGAAATGGATAGAAAAGGTGTAGTCAAAGTCGGATGCGTGAAAACAAGAGGATTTAATGGAGGATTCAAAGGACATGCCAAAACCCATTTTATTATTCACTTCCGTCCCGTTGCTTTTCTATTGCTCATTTATTAGATTGTGTTACTGTTTTACGTTTGGACTTTGGACAACGGGGGCCACCATGTAATCAACAAACGTCAAGTCCTCATGTTGCTTCCAATCCCTTTGTTGACCCCAAACTAGCTAATAATACCCACAACCATGGATTGGAACTTTCGACATCATAGGGGTACTTTGGTCTTTTCACTTGTACCAAATACGTTAGGAGTGCCCATGACGGGCCAAGTTGCCGTGTTATTGGGTGATGAGATGACACTCATTATATCACATATCATCACTTCTCTGGCCACCTCTCCCTCCTATTTATTTCTCTCACAGTTGCACACTCCTCGCTTTGTTACCTCCATTGGACATTCACACCCCCACCCAGCCACCCTCCACTAGGAAGTGACCCCATTTTCTTCACCTACATAATAGCTTTCATCTTCTTGTTCTGGTGAGCACCGTATATGACTATAATGGCTAAACCAAAGATCTTTGCTTCCATGCTCTTCGTTTTGCTTGTGGTTTTAGGTAATGGTAGTCATACGATGGCAGTGAACCAACGGGAAGAAGCGGACCGAATAACATCACTTCCTGGACAGCCTCATGTGAGTTTCCAACAGTTCTCTGGCTACGTAACTGTTGACAAGGTTGCTGGTAGGTCTCTGTTTTACTGGCTCACTGAGGCTTCTCACAACCCCCTCTCCAAACCCTTGGTTATTTGGCTTAATGGAGGTGAGATCTCTCCCACTTCGTTTTGCTGCTTCCTTCCTTGCACGTTCATGTTTCCATACACATAGAAACATTCATAGGACGTCAAAGCTTGGAACTGGAGAGCAAGAAAGGTGTTTTGGTAGATTGCATATGGGAAGAAGCTGAAACTGAGAGGGAAAAGATCATAACTTTTTTTAAGCTGTGCTCTCTGTTACTGTTATATTGCTAGTCCCTTGTAGTAGTTATTAACACCCCTGTAGATAGTCTAAAATGTACGATATCTTAATTAGTTTAAGTATAACTTATATTATTATAACAATACTTTGGCTTAATGTTCCCCTTAACAAGATAAATGCTTCCATACATTACTATCTTTTTTGTTGCGGACATGATAAAATCTTTCTTTTTGGTTCTTCAGCTGACTAAAACTATGACCAAGGCTTCTGGACACCTCCATCCAAATGTTCTTGGATTTTATAACATTCTTTCATGCAAAGACCCGTGTTTGAAGTGGGCAACTGGATTTTAGTCCTTTTTTTTTATGTGGGAAAAAAGAGATAAGAACAGCAGATGGAGTGGGTGGCGTCCACATGTACATATATTGCTAGAATCATTAGTAAACGATTTAATGATCAAAAAAAGTTGAATTCAAAGAAATTATGAAGAGTTAAAAAAGATATGCAGTCAATGCATAAAGTCTCAACTTCCTTAAATTGTGTTTTGTTTTCCTTAATCCCTTCTGGATCACTTTTCATTGTCTGCATGGAATAATAAGGAAGATAAATGCCTGAAACAGGCCTCATTATTATTACAGTTTGCTAGTTCAGCTACTTTGTCAGGTTGTGTAGGTGCCCCATCAAAATAAGAGCTAAACCTGCAAATTCTAGCTATTATTAGGCTCTGCACATGTCCTTACTTGCTATAGTTCATTACCCACTGTTTATTTAATTAAGCAACCTTCCAACTCCTCGTACTACCAACTCAGCATGTTATGGCCTTCTTCGCTTCAACTAAAAATCATGGACATACGTATAAAGATTTCCTTCGTACTTTTTCCTAAGATGTAGTTATGTCACTTTGTGTCATTTTTCTTTTTCTAATTGGCTTGCATACTGTAAAGTACGCGCCTTTTCTATACAAAGAAATAGGCTTTATGATCTTTTGCACTTTTGTAGCCAGTGCATCCTTTTCATTATCTGCTCTTCTGTTTTTGTCTCTTTTGAATCTGTATAACTTGCAGGTCCTGGCTGCTCTTCTGTCGCATATGGCGCATCTGAGGAAATAGGACCGTTCAGAATAAACAAGACTGCTTCGGGGCTATACCTGAACAAATTCTCATGGAACACTGAGGCCAACCTCTTGTTCTTGGAAACTCCTGCCGGTGTTGGCTTCTCTTACACCAACAGGTCCTCTGATTTGCTCAATACTGGCGATATTCGTACTGGTAGGACCAAAGCATCCAAAGTTCTATACATAATTGCCATTACAGTCACTTTCTGAAAACATAAATGTGTGCCTGTAGGTAATTGGTAGGCCATAACTCGAAAGCTTATCCAGTTAGGCTAGCACCACTAAAGTTCTAATGATTATGCAACCACGCACCATGGGTAGCTAGGCTTTTCCGTATTGGTTGCAAAGAAGCCACTGGTCAATTTCATTGGCAGGATTAATGTAGTTTTGATGATAAAATTAGGTCAATTAAAACCTATAACATCCTCATGAATGGGACTCATGTCCACATCTATTTGGATGGGGGCATTTCCCTTAGCAGTGCATTAATTCACCAAGTTTTTAACTCGGGATTGCCTTCTCTAGTATGTTGTGGACATTAGAAAAAAGGGATAAGCCTGTACGATGCCTTTCTTTGTGACAATTTTCAAAGTTGGATTGCTTGTTGTTGTATTCCAAATTCCAGTTTGGAAGTTATGAGCAGATGTCTTGACCCTTTTTCAGCTAAGGACTCGTTGGAATTCGTGATTGGGTGGATGGATAGATTTCCCCGATACAAGGACCGAGAGGTATTCATTACAGGAGAGAGTTACGCAGGTCATTATGTTCCTCAGTTGGCCAGAGAAATCATGACGTACAATAAAAAGTCTAAGCAGCCAATCAACCTTAAAGGAATTATGGTAATGCTATGGTTTCATGGACCTTTTAGGTTCACACAACAAAATGAAAAGGAAAAGGAAAAGGATCATTTGCCTTTCTCTTCTTCTTAATATCTAATTGAACCACAAAAGAAACTTGTGCAGGTTGGTAATGCTGTGACGGACAACTACTATGACAACCTTGGAACGGTGACATACTGGTGGAGCCATGCAATGATCTCTGATAAAACTTATCAGCAGCTCATCAACACGTGCGATTTCCGTCGGCAGAAGGAGTCGGATGAATGTGAATCACTGTACAGCTATGCCATGGACCAAGAATTTGGCAATATCGATCAGTACAACATCTATGCCCCACCTTGTAACCGCTCTGATGGTACCGCTCGCCATACTATTCGATTACCACACCATCCCCATAAGGTTAGGGTACAGTCTATCATGTATAATTACTAGTGTTACTGTTATAATTAATAGTTGACTTGCCAGGATTTTATCAGATTTTTAGGCAGATATCTGGTTACGATCCTTGTACTGAAAAGTACGCAGAGACCTATTACAACAGGCCTGATGTACAGAAGGCATTACATGCCAATTCAACGAGGATTCCTTACAAATGGACTGCTTGCAGGTGAGTTTGGTTATATACCTTTTACAACAGGCTAACGCTTGTGTCACAGATTTAATGAAATATGAGCTAGCTCTTGTTAATACAGTGAAGTTCTAAATCGAAATTGGAACGACACAGAGGTTTCCATCCTTCCAATTTACAGACAAATGATTGCTGGTGGCCTCAGAATTTGGGTTTTCAGGTAAGCAAACTATTCTAAAGTTCCTTACTTTCCATAGATATTTCAGTAATTGCCATAATGACGGGGAAAAAAATTCTGTAGCGGTGATGTTGATTCAGTAGTGCCAGTTACAGCCACCAGGTACTCCCTTGCACAGCTAAAATTAGCAGCAAAAGTTCCATGGTATCCTTGGTATGTTAACAAGCAGGTCAGTGACATTAACACCTTTGTTTGTTTGAATTTGTATGGTCAGGAAAGCACCGATAACTGATAGGTGAATTAGAGATTGTTTTCCCCATTGGACACCTTTTGAAACAGTCCTCCGGCGAAACTGGTTTAACCACTCATTGTGCCTTTGAATAGTCAATTAAGAAAAACAACTTATGAGCAAGGATTCAAGGAAGTCACATCTAACAACAGAGTCAGCATTTTCTTGTTTTTTATAGCTTTCTGATCCTAAAATTACGAGACTTTTACCAGCTAATAAACCATTATTTTTAGTTTATTAATATTGCTTTATCTATCCGCATGTATAAATCCAACAAAGAAAAACATAAAGAACATATGTGTTATTTCCTTTTTCCTTTAAGGTTGGAGGCTGGACAGAAGTATATGAGGGGCTAACATTTGCAACAGTGAGAGGGGCTGGTCATGAAGTGCCACTTTTCAAGCCCAGAGCAGCCCTTCAGCTATTCAGATCATTTTTAAAAGGACAGCCACTTCCCAAGTCTTGAGAAACTAGGAAATTGGAATGTCTAAGAACATTGTGTCTCCAATTTAGTGAATCAAACAAGTTCCGATCTATTAATACCAGCTGTTATTGTTTTAGACATTGCCAATGGAATGTCTCATTCTTACCATTTCTACAAAACTTGTAGGGAAGAAAAGAAGAGAGTTTGGTATGTGTATAATTGAGAAATCAAATTGGACCATTGCAGAAGCTTTTGTTTATAATATTTGTGCATTAGTTCAGATTTCTGTCACTACTCAAGTATTCAAAGGAATTTGATCTATAGGGTCTGATTTAGTGGACATTTATTTTCCTTCAAAGCCGGAAGTTTAGTCAGTTTTTTTTTTTTTTTTTTTGGTTGAAGAGGATTTTATTAAGTAATCAAATCTTGATTGCAGATCAGTTGGAAGTAAGAAACTTCATAGGCATCAGTACAGAGCTTTCATATAAGAATGAAAGGAGAGGGAAGTATACAGTCAAGAGGCATTTCGAACTCAAGCCTATATTGATCATAGCATCAACGATTTTATTCCTTTGTTTCCATCCGTGTTGAATCACATCAGCATCAAGTTTAGAAAGTAGCGGACGACGGTCAAGAATTAAAATTTTCTGTGGGTGGCCGTGATCATGAGCATTCTTGATGGGCTCCACCGCAGCTGTGGAATCCATCTCTAGCACTAAAAGTGAAAAGAGCCATGTCGTTTAGTCAGACTAAGATCTTCGTGCAGTCCCCGCAACTCCGCTATTAAGCTAGAACCATAACTCAAGAAGCTTGAATACCCCCTTTTGCCAACTTCTCATGAGTCCCAAAACGCAGCTGCATGGTTAGAATTTCCATTGGTGCAACCTTCGGAGTTTAATTTGTACGAACTAATAAAGGAGACGTCCATCTCACATACTCCAGGGCTGACTTGCGAGAGGTTTTGGTCTGCAGGGAGAAGACAGCGTCGAAGTCAGCATCCAGTGAAAGAACTTCACTGAGAAAGACAACGACTGGGTCGCGTGTATGCTTAAATAAATGCTTGTCCTTGTTGGTCCAAGTAGTCCAAAACCTAGCAGGAAATTTAAACCTCCATCTTTGTTGCGAAAGGTCATCACGAGAAGAGGACAGTTGAAGAACTGAAACTGCTGGAATGGCTGCAGGACAAGGCTCTGCCGTGAGGATTTTGAAAATGGGCAATCTTGAAATATGTGAAGTTCATCTTCTGTATGGTTGAAACACCTTTTCCATATATTGCTCTTGTCCAAGCCAACGGTGCACCTGACCTTCTGAGAGTGAACTCTTTGTAGTAAGGTTAGTCAAAGGAGGGTTCTCACCTTCTGGAGACACTAAAGATGTCATATCCAAAGCTGGTTGTCTTGATCATCGAATGTAAGACTCATCATTACTTAATATGCCAATTGTACCGTTAAAATTCCGGAATCATACCAGACTAGATTACTTTGTCGTTAACTCACTAGCTAATGATTTTAGAATTATCAATGAATAGAAGTCCCAATGTATTTATCATCCCATAAGCTTGTTGGTGCCATCTCCAATTCTTGTAACAAGACCTTTGAGAACTTGTACACCACTGCAAATCAACCTCCAAACATATGCGCAACTGGAAGTAGGAGAAGAGTCTAAAGGGGCCTTATCTTGTAAATTTTTGTCCGACGAGGCATTATGATTAGAGATAAATTGTCATCCAATCTTAGCAAGATAAGCTTAACCAAGATTATGCAATCATCCCCTCCATAATGTGTGGGTAGGCAGTCACAATATGTCCCCATTAATGAGAATGAGATGGAGGTGACGTTGACCAAATGAAACGAAAGATAATCTTCACTTTTATTAGGCGTATCTCTAGGTAAAAGGGCAGTTCGAATTATGCAGCTGGGAATGGGCATGAGATAGGATTCCAGCAAGATTCACACAGTTTGACTTCCAAGCACGGTCAATGATAGCATTGTAAGTGGCCTTAGTTTTCCGCCCATGAACTAATTTCTCAAACATAGAGGTGACGTCCTGCTGAAGAAAAACATCTTGGACTTTTGAAACACCCGAAGCAGCATATAAGCCCTCAAGAGTTTCTTCAATGATGGCAACCTGATGGAAATTTGCCTCTCCAAAAGCGGTGTCATGCGGTTAACTCCAAAACTTAGGAAAGTTAGTTTTGATTAATAATCTGGTTGAAGCAAAGACTGACTTCATGTAATTTATAAGAGGACTTAGCCACGTATCCCAATTGTTTTGAAAGAAGCCCACTTGAATGTCATCTCAAGTTCTCAACTCAAAAATTTTCAGGGCGCTTCACTTCAAAACTAAGTTATCCAGCTCATCTGGTTATTTCTGCAACCTCAGGCCCCTTCTTTTGGTTCATAGGAGACATGTATACGACCTCATGTCATATATCGTTGTCGCCAATGGTGTGGGATACAAACTTTTCGGCCAGCAATTTGGATTGCAATCAATGAAGTGGAGACAGAGAGAGACAGATTGAGAGAGCCCACTTGGAAACTCCATCCTTAAATATTCTAATTCTAAGAGAGAATGGCGGACAACAAACGCAAGTCAACAAGGAAAATGTCATGCCTCGGACCTGTAAACCACAGAATATAAATGGACATCAGAAGGACAAAAAACACAAAAAGTGAGATAGTTGACAATACAAAAGAATAAACTTTTCTTCTTTCAGACTATGTGGGAGAGAGAGATCTGCAAACTAATTAAAAACTAAACCAAAGCATTCCAAGTGTGGTTCGGTTCTTTGTACGGCCCTTACACTTCACCTAGACGATTTGCAAGTTCGTAATTTTCTTTCTCTGCTTTGCTGTTACTGGAGTTTACATCTTAATTGGTGCTCTTTCTGAGGTTTGATTCAAACTCTTTTTTTTCTAGTTTTCCTTTCCGTCTTTGCTTGTAGTGTGTCTTTTATGTTAGTGTTACGATCATAAGCCTCCGGTTGTCGTTGCATGTTTTCCAACTGGGTTGTCGCACCTTTGCTTTGTTTTCTGATCCTATATGGTATTGAAGTTCGTTTTGTTCGTTGACATCAATTTCTAGATATCTAGATTATGGGTCTATGGCATTCATTTTTACATTGTTATTGAAGGATCTTGAGTTGCGCTGCTCGAATTTTGGGACCTGATTGAGCATGCTGGTGAGGATTTCTTCAGAGAAGCAAACTTTGGATTTGGAGTTGTTGTGTGGTTGGTAATTATCAGCTGCCAGTATCTCATTTATTATGGGGAAATTTGAGCCTGTAACTCCAGAAGTAGAAGTAGAAACGGAAGAAAACTTGGTCGCTGCGGCAAAGCTAATCTTGAGGGCAATAGGGTCGAGAAAGAACCTTACAAATGACGAAAAGAAGGTTTTGTCTGATTTAGGTTCTCAATTATCTTCCATGGCTTTAATCTGTCAGGAGGAGTTTGACAAAATAAGTGACTTTGAAGGACCACTAAATGATATTCAGGCAAAGGTTTTAAATTGGGAGGCCGACCAATCTATAATATGGGAACGTGGTCCTGATGAAGCTACAAAGTATCTAAATGCTGTTGATGAAGCCAGAACATTGACTGAAAAATTGGAAGCTTTGTCCCTGAGCAATGAGGATGGGGTAAAGGAGATGTTACTGAGAGCTCATAATGTTCTTCAGATGGTGATGGCAAGGCTTGAAGAAGAGTTCAAGAACATTCTCGTTCAAAACAGTCAGCCTTATGACCCAGATCTTCTATCTTTGGGGTCAAGTGAAGAGGAATTTGCAGATGTGGGGTCAGTTGTCTTTGTTGGGGATGAATCATTGGATGAAGCACTTCACAGAGATAGTCTCAACAGAACCTCAGAAGAATTCATCATTGATCTGGTTCATCGAGATAAGATTCATGACCTCAGATGTATTGCAAATATTATGTTCAAATCCAACTATGGTTGTGAATGCTTGCAAGCATATATAAACATTCGAAGGGATGTGTTGGATGAATGCTTATTTGTTCTTGAGATGGAGAAAATGAGCATTGGGGATGTTCTAAAATTGGAGTGGGGCAACCTAAGTGCCAAGATGAAGAGATGGGCGCGAGCAATGAAAACTTTTGTGCGCATCTATCTTATGGGTGAGAAATGGCTTAGTGAACAAGTTTTTGGTGACCTTGGAGTAAATTTGATGTGCTTTTCTGAAGCTTCAAAACCTTCAATGTTTCAGCTTTTGAATTTTGGGGAAGCCATATCTATTGGGCCACACAAAACAGAGAAGTTGTATTCCATTCTTGAAATGTATGAAGTCCTAGAAGATTTGCTTCCTGATATAGATTCTTTATACTCGGATGAGGCTGATTCTTCTGTAAGAACCGAATTCCTTGAGGTTTTAAGGAGATTGGGTGATGCAGTAAGGGCAGCATTCCTTGAATTTGAGAATGCTGTTGCAACATGTACGTCAACAACGCCTCTTGCAACAGGCGGAATTCATCCTTTAACAAAATATGTGATGAACTACATCAGAACCCTTACTGACTACCATGAGACACTTAATCTGCTCCTGGAAGACCACAGTAGAGAGGATGTTGTTGAAACTTGTCCTGATAAGAGTCCAGCCCTGGGAGAAGAGAGCACAAGCGAAGACGCATGCGCTATTACCCCAATGGCTTGTCACTTCCTATCAATTGTTTCAATTCTAGAACGAAACATCGAGGATAAGGCTAAGTTGTACAAAAATCCTTCTTTGCGACAGTTATTCCTAATCAATAACGTTCACTACATGGCCCAAAAGGTTAAGAATTCAGAACTTAGGCTTATCTTTGGAGATGATTGGATTCGCAAGCGCAACTGGAAAGTCCAACAGCATGCCTGGAATTACGAGAGAGTTACTTGGAGTTCAGTCCTTGGCTTGTTGAAGGATGAGGGGATTTCCAGCTCTAATTCTGTCTGGAAAACTCTTCTAAAGGAGAAGCTCCGGAGCTTTTATCTTGCATTTGAGGAGGTTTACAAGAACCAGAAAGGATGGTCCATCCCTGATGATCAACTACGAAAAGACCTGAGAATTTCAATATCTAACAAGGTGATTCTTGCTTATCGAACATTTGTTGGAAGGCATAGTTATCATGTAAGTGATAACCACATTAAGTACAGCGCTGATGATTTAGAGTCATCGTTGGAGGATATGTTCGAGGGACTGCCAAAACAATTGCAGTATCCCCACAGGAGATAACATTGTAAAACAGAGGAACAGGAACCTTGCAAATTTTACCAAGAGGTGAAATATTCTTTTCTAATCTTCCTTGGCTATGTTAACTTCTGCAAGATTCATAAACAACACAGATAAGCTGCAACATATAGCTATGCTTGTGCAGATTTTTCTAACGAAAAACTGTATGGAAGTTGGATTCACCTTCTGTCCAATTTTCACTCAGCTCAACGTCTTACTACTTCATGGGTTATCATCGGAAATTTCTATGTCTAAATGGGTTGTATATGAAAGTAGCAAACCAATTCAACTGCACAACTTAAGAAATTGGCTTACGAGTCTTTCTAGCATATAACTACCGTCTAAAAAATAACTAAGTTTTTTAATTTTAATTAAGTTTATTACTTTCAATAAACTTAATAAAAGTTTATAGTCAGTCAAAGTCAAAGTCAAAGTCAATTTTTACTTTATAGTCAAGTCAAAGTCAAATTAGAATAGATTATTATTGATATCCGGGGCGAGTGAGCAGATTTATTGAATCTGAAGCCAGAGGGGACGACATTTGAGCCATCAAATCATAGTCAGGGTCAATTATATGGTCTGGACCAAGGTCCCCAGAAGCCTATATGCGTCATCATTTTCAAATGAGATGATCCTTTTGAAGAAATTAAAATTACAATCTATCCTGTGATCTCTCTCGTTGAATGCAGCGGCCAATAGCAGCTCTTGTGAAGGTCTGCAGAGTAGGACTCATGATATGAATATATTGTTTCTTAATCATAGTAGAGGCATTGAATTTTATCAAAAAGTCCTGTTCCTTCAAATTCCTCCGCTCATATAGCTTTTTGGCAGGGAAATGTACGTTTAGACTTAACGCCAGGTTAATTAAAAATATCGATAGTTCTATACAAGAAACATGACGCTACCTATAACAATTAAAGCTATTGAGAAATTTTTCAATAAAAGAAATATTTGATAGGTTAAATAAAAAAAATTAAATTAATGAAATATAAATGCATATTAAAGAAAATACATCATCTACTCATCTGTACATACAGTTAATCTTCAACAATTTTTTGGGAGGGGAAAGGTATCAAACTTTTATGGCCCTCTGTGATTAAGTTGAAAATCATGTTCAAATTTAGTTATATTCTGAAGATGTTCAACAATCTGTTTAAACAATATGTCATTCATTTTCCAGGCCTCTAGAAGACATATATAGCAGAAGTTTCACAATTTATTTCAATGCTTCCCTGGAATCTACACCCAAGAAGTGTTCAATTTACACCTACTATCATATCAACCAAATACAATAGGACAATTACTTTAACCTATGTACATCAAGTGTTGAGACGAGCCAGATCCCCTCACCAGCAAAACCGATCCATATAGCCTTCATGCATAACAGGAGCCACAAAGCCCTTTCAATTTGTTTCTCCACAATCAGAAAAGAAGGTCACTACTGATTGCTCCTAACAGCACTCTGGTTTAAGCCTCACTGCATTATATAGCCCAAAATGGTTTACGAACTGTCAGGGTACTGAAATTGCCATGAAGCGATTCTTCACTAGTTCCTTCAGGATCATCATCATCCTCCCCATACTCCATCAGTTTGATCAAAGTATCTGCAAAAGTTGAACAGTTTAAAGATGAAAGTATGGGTTCAACAACGCAAGAGCACAAATTTCCAGACAAGGAATCATAAAGATTCCGAAATGCAAGGGCAAAAGAATCCTCGTTGAATAGAGTCTTTACTATTTCACTAAAAAGATTCGATTGCAAAGTTAAAAAGCTAGAAGGATATCATCTATTCTGATCATTTTGTTTTTAAATTCCATGAAAGACTAGCTCATTCCAGGTAATTAACTTGAACAAAGTCAAATGGGTAAAGAGTTGCAGCATACCAGGTACCGTTTCAGATTTCACTTTACTTGTATAATTGTGATTGTCCTGTGGCTTTGAACTGAATTTTGGTACAGGTGGCAACGTAGGCATGGTTCGTGGAAGAGGAAGCGGGGGCTTGGCTCGAGGAGGTGGGGGTGGCATAGCACTGGATGAAGTTTGAATCAACTTCCTCGAAGCTGGCACAGGAAAGGCACTTTTCAACCCCAAATCTCTTGAAGATTGTTCAATAGATTTTGTAAACTCTGGTCCCTGCAATGAGTTAGAAGGAAACAAATACAAACCTAATATCTCAATATCAATTAGATGACATGAACTGTAGCCATCTCAAAGAGATCAGAAAGGTAGCATGTTGTACTGGTAGCTTAAAAACCTTATTTAATTGGCATAGCATGTAACAGCTGAAACCTTAAACATGTAAATAAAGTAATTTATGTTCATGTAACAAAATTTCATATTATAATGAAGTCAGTATTTAGCTCGTGGAGTATGGGTATCTAAGAGGATGGTCTTTGTGAGAGAGAAAAAGGCAAAGCATTCAAGTTTTTTAAACAAAAATCTGTCCTAGGTAAAATAGCTCAATAAGAAAAATCAAACATCAAGTAATGCAGGCAAAACTCTAGGTGGGGAAACTGCGTCCATCCAGCACCATCACAAAAGATCTGATTCAGATTTTTTTGTAATTTTCCCACTTTACAACTATTTAGATAATCAGGAAATTAGCTTCTTTCGGTTAAGAATATAATAGCTCAAAACTTTTGTGAAGGGAAGATCAGCCGCCCAATATTCTACCCAATAATATTTATATCAGAACTGGCTTTTAGAATTTCAACTCTTAAGAAACCCAAGTAGTACTTCATGAGAACATAATATCAAAATGTGAACTCCTGAAAGGCACAGACAACTTTTTCCACTTATATGATAACAGATAACCGAAGAAATATTTTATTGGGCTTTGATCATGCTTTGAATTAGCATATCTTGATTGCTGAGTGCCTCCATGATTGGAAACCCTGTTAAACATACAAACCAATAGCCCCAAAGAGAGGTCTTGTATCAGCCTGTTAGGTGCTTAGAAGGTCAGAGAAAATACCTGGAATATTAAGCACTGAAAGTCAGATTGAAATATAATTTTTTACTGCAAGGAAATTAAAACACACAGTTATAGATCATATCGCAGTGACAATGATGATGAGATAATGAAAGTGACACAATTAAGGTTTTGCAAACCAAAGGATTAATTATAGCAGATTTCATTTAACCAGAAATACTTGCTGACAGTCTATAAAAGATCCAGTTTCAAAACTACTCTAAATTACAAACCGATGAAAACAACCATCTTCCATGCCTTACCCACAAAGTAAAATAGGAGAACTTGCTTCACACTGCAAACCAAGATGATGCTTAAAAGTAATGCAAACAAATTCACGAAGAAATTTAGTTTTCCTCAACACTGCTTGCCCAAACTGTCATTTGTTAAATGAAAAATCCTGAACACAACTAAGATTTTACAAACCTCAGAATTTATTACAGCATATTTTATTTAACCAGAAATACTCACCGAGGGTCGACAAAAGATCCAGTTTCTAAACTACTCTAAATGATAAAATCAATAAAAGCACCCATATTCCATGCCTTACCCACTAAGTAAAATATGAAAATTGGCTTCATATTGCAAATCAAGGTGCTAACTAAAAATAATGCAAACAAATTCATGAAGAAATTTAGTTCTTCTCACCACCGTTGCCCAACATGTCATTTGGTAAGTTAAACAAAAAATCCTGAATCAGAAAATCAAGTTTGAAAGCTGCAGTTGGCATCACAGGGCACCATGGATTAAAAGCCTTACAACACTTTTCTATCTCTCTTTCCAAAATAAGAAGTTACAACTTAATGCAATTATAGTAGGAAGTAAGAGTAACACATATCTGCTGCCTTACATTTGGGACCATAAAATGTTGCACTGGCAGGAAAGAACTCACGGATAAGTCTATTTAAGCAACACATGGTCACTGAATTCATGAAACTGGCTTTGACAGACCCAGAGAGAAAAAAGACTTCTTCAAATGCAATTAAATGAAATTGGGAAAAATAAACATTCCAGGACTAATGTTATTTACATGACCAACAGAAATGCTCCTCTATCGTGATAGATAATTTGGTGTCCAATCATAAAAAAGCATAACTAGCTTAGCAATGGTAAGATGAGATCACTGACAAAAGCACCAAACCTGTCTATGTGACCATTCCCTAGATTAACATATAAAAATCCTGAATGATGAGATGTATAAAATACCAAGAAACATATTGCTAGTCATGCATCAGGTGAAATCCCTTCCTCGTTCCATTATAAAGCAGAAGTAACCCAAAAGAAAGGGAAATTCAAAGACTGTGTGCACTAACTGATGCCAAAGATCTTAAAGTTTGTAGAAGAAATAAAAAGAGGGCACATCATCAAAAACAAGCCTGAATTTGGTGGGATGAAGAGTGGGAGTTGAGGTGACAGCAAAGACAACAAAAGTTCAAACTTAGTTTATGCTAAATTTTCTTATTAAATAAGTAGTAGTAGTAAGTGAGATATATTACCCTAGTTGTAGATATGGTATCTCAAGTGTAGATATGTTATCCTAGTTGTTTAGGACTCGATTAAGAATATAGAATTCTTATTAGAATAAGATTCAATTTTGTTTTGGATATCTTAGTTAGAAACCCCTTTACTAATAGAATAGGAGTTCTAAAAACTTTTCTAAATATATGTGTACTCAGGTGCCATGCTTTGTTCTAATTCTTAAATCCTAGGAGTGATTCCTACTTCCTTACCCTCCATTACTCCTCACTGAAATTCTAACAATTCTAGCGTAAATTTCCAACAACTAAAACCCAAATATTGTATCGATATCAAACCTTAAAATTCCAGCTATCCCTAACTTGAAATCCCAACATCCTAAGCTGAAATCCCAAACTAAAACTCAAATTCCAGCAACTAGATTTCGTAAAATTTGTGTCTTGGCCTCTAGTTTGATATATCTTCTACTCGCCCTACACCACTAACATTCTTGGAAAGGCTCTAATTCCGTATACATTCAACACAATAGATGTAAAAAATGATATAGTAGTTAATTATTAGCTAGTCGCCAAATTTTAGGCATTATCAAGCACTTTGTAATCAAAGCATATGCTTCAGGGAACTACTTCCGAAGTCTAATGCTAAATACCATGTTAACCTTCCCCTTCGGTTTTCGTACTTAGAAGTTATACTCAAAAGTATTATCTTAAGCCAAAGATACTATCTTTGGATAAAAGGTAAGCATACCTGATGATGTCGTGCAGGCTCTTTCAAGTTGGCAGGTAACTCCTGAAACTTCCGTTTCTGATTTGGTCTTTTGTCATTCTCAGAAATGGTGCTCACACTTGGCTTTGATTCTGGACTTGGTACAGAGATTGTGGGCGCAATGGTAGAATTGATGGGAGAAGGTGACTGTCTAAGGACCAGGGCAACTTGTTGCAAAGGCGTAGCCTGAGGATATATTCCACCATATCCACCATAGCTTGTTCCTCCAGTTACTAAAGGCTGCTGATAACTGCCTGGGTTTGATTGGGGATGTCCACAGGTTACAATCCCCTTAGACACTGATGTTGTACCTTGGGGAATGAAAGTAGCCACAGCAGGGAACGAAGAAGCTGGAATAGATGGTTTAAAGTTCATTCTTGACAGTGCTATACCTACAGTTGAATCTGTATTTAACTTGATTTCATCTCCAGAACTACGAACGCCGGGTAGTAACTGTTGAGGAGGTGGAACAGCATTGTAGACCTTGCTTGATGAAACCCTATGGCCAAGACATCAAGGAAACAATAAGTAATCGAAATGTGGAGAGCTGAAGCAATTGCAATCAAACAGTTGCTGATGAAAACTTAATTAGTCAAGGAAAGTACCAACTAACAGGATAATGCACACCAATTAAAAAGCAGGCGACCACAACTCTATGTAATAGGATGCACATTAAATCCAGTAAAGTCCAAAAAACCAATTAACTATTCTAACCGCAGTTAATTGTCAATTAAGAGCAGAATTTGCAATTTAGCTGAAAAGGACATATAGAAAGCATAGTTAACACTATAGGAAAATTTGAACAAACTTCAGATCCTGATAACCTGGAGGCTCCGCATTCTAAACTAATAGTATCCAGCAGATTTTCAGCCAAAATCTTTGCATCTTCAAGACTCTTTATATTACTGGCAGATAAGAACAAATGTAGTGGTTGCTCTCCTTCTGCACCAAAACAGAGAAACATGTGATACTACACACTGGAAACATGACCTGAAAAAGAACACAAGTATTTGAAAATTTTCTAATCAATATGGCCAATCAGTACCTATGTCATTCTGCTTCTCAATGTTTCCAGAACCACGGCCTCTTAGTACGACAGTCGCCCCTGTTTCATTCATAATATGATTTATATACTGGTCCTGCATGTACAAAACCGAACCACCACCAACACAAAAACATTCTCTCCCAATGGTGTGGAGATGTGAGAGAAGCTTTAAGCATTAGAATCTCTTATCTTCATAATATAATAAAATAAGAAAACATGGTTACACCACAAAGGCTCAGATCAGAATAATAAGAAAAATGTTTAAAGGAACTAAATTATGGAATCCCATTACATACAAGACAAGATTAAGATTAAATAAATGAAAAAAAGATTAAAATATAAAACCATCATATGCAACACTGATAATGGAAAAACCCATGTCTGACAAGGGATCCAAATGGTAGAATAATTAGAATTGGAGGTAAAACTTACATTTGGTCCACGAACTCGAGCAGCCAGGTTTAACGTTGGGTCTGGATCAAAGCCTAAAAACACACTTGTGCTCAGTGCCTGACAAACTTGACATGGTTAGATAGCTTAAAACAGCTTTTCAACTAAAAACTCACAAGCAGGCATGCATAACATGTATACCTTAACACCATTCCCATGAGAGGTTTGGACAGCGGATGAAGCAGGTTGTAAGTTGCCCTGTTTCAGCATTTCTTCAACCATCAAAGCAGCATGATCAACAGCTAATATCCTCTCTGCTGTATCTTTTAACTGCACAAGTAAAACCATTAACTTTAATCACATCAGTTTATCCCAATCCCTGACTTATTTTCATATTTCAGTTCCAGTGGGAATCAGATGCCAAAGAACAAGGAGAGAGAGACGTGCATATGTAAGGCATAACACAAGCATTTACACGTAACAGTGTAAACATCTTACAACTCGACAATCTTGTGATCTACTTGGAACCCAAGAAGTGTACTTACATGTGATGCCGAAGATATGTGGAGATATAATGGCTTCTCACCGTCGGGTGGTGCATTTGGTGGACGATATTTGCCCCTGACAAGCAAAATAACAACATTTGAACAAAGCACGGAAAGAAGGCATATTGCAAACTAACATTCAAGGATTACGAACCTAGTAATGACCACAGCACCAGTGCACTTCTGAATCTGCATGACAAGTAAAAGATCCTTACAATTTCAAATGTTATTGGAACAGATCTAAAAGTCTTTTCCAACAAAGGACAATATTTATCTGGTAATTTCAGAAAACCCATTGAAGTAAGTCTCACCTCTTCCTGTGTCTGGCGTTTTGTGAGCTTGTAGCGAACAGAAGGCTCTGCGTCGTTTATAACAATTTCTCGAGCAATTATTAACTCATCCTGAATTTTAGGCTGGAATGAAAAGAGTAAATTTTAAAGAAGTAAAGACAGAAAACAGTCTAGACCATAATAGGAATTCGAACTGTTAAATGATTGATTGATAAAACAGAAACTGGGGATATTTGCAATGAGAATCATAACTTGTTAACTAAAAATTATTGATCAGTGTTTTAACACCCATAGAGTAGTAATGAGAACAACACGAGACGTAACCGGTTTAAAGTAAAAGAGGTCTTGATGATTGACCAAAGCAACCAAGTTGATGATATGAAGGTACAATCATACCGTAAGGAATTATTGAAGAAAAAAAGGTAATAGCTTTTAAAAAAGGCATCTCACCTGATTTAGTTTAGGTATTCCTGTACCAGTGTTTTGGGGGACGGAAGGAACCTGAATCGCTGGCGGAATGATTGCAGAACTGGTCACAATATGATTTGTCAAAAGAGTGCCAGAAACTTGAGCAACCCCAGGAAGCGTCATCCCAGTAAGAGGTAACACATTTCCCAATGGGACAACGCCAGATATTGCAACACCAGCTGAAATCAGCGATTCAGCAGGCTGATCCCACTTACGTTTTTTCCTGCACCAAATGTTAAAAATTACTAGAAGGTACACAACATCCACAATAGTTTGTATCCAACACTCTCAAACATTATAGCTTCATGATTGTTTCATAATAAGACAAAACATACTTTTAACCGGAAAAATATAACCCTATAGCTCAAAAACCCCATATCTTTCCACCTAGCAGTCCCAAAAATTATAAAATGCCTGTTCATTTAACTCATTTAACAATTTCTCCCCTTCCTTCAACTAATTCTTACTGGAAAAGCAAACTTGATTACCGGTTTGACACAGAATTTAAAAACTTCTGAACCCAATCAAATAGTTCCGAATTCTAATGATCAATTAACTAGAAACAACCAACAATACGCAAACCTAACAAAAACTAAAGATTCGATGGAACACTAAACAATGCAATCAAAAGATACAAACCGGAGCAATCCAGGCTAATAAAAAACCCTAAAATACAAGAGTCAATAAAGGACAATTAAGTCCCTTTATTAGTTCGGTTGTTTCCATCTATTTTTAGGTTGCAATTTGTTACCTTTGTCTCGATTGTGAAGCTTCGGTGGTCGCACCGGAGGGAACTTTAACATCGCCGTCATCCGTCATGTTCGTTTGACGATTTTACGCTGAAGATTACGAAAAATTAGGTCAACTTTTCTTCCTCCTCTGTCACGTATCGGTTATAGCGGTGGTACTAGTGATGACAACAGCGGTGATAATGGCGTCGTTCGACGATGGTCGAAATGGCGATGGAGCAAAAGGAGGTAGGGTCAATTTAAGAACTATTTTGGATTGGCTTGAAGCCGACAGGAATATGCCACGTCACGTCTATGAAATGCCAGTTCTTATCGAATTCGAACCCGGTTTAGCTTTATCCAAATTAGTGAATTATTAACGGAATTACTTGATTGAAAATTTTAAAAACTTTAGACACTCAATTAAAAAATTGGACATTTTAAATTAGTTATCTTTTTTTAAAAAAAAAAAGAGAGTAAGGCATATACTTCATAAAAAAATAAAATTATAATACTGTTATAAAATTGAAACTACAATGTAAGAATATTTGGGAGAGGAGAATTCTTCTTATGAAAAAATGGTGTATCTTACATCAAGTGAACCCTTCTATT
>JANZLD010000008.1:18273606-18303810 GCA_026413575.1 Erythroxylum carthagenense | reverse complement strand
ATGTAAAAGACCCAATAATTAATCTAAAAATTATGGGAAAATGCCATTAATTCTAATGATAAAAATGCATCTAACAATAACACTATGACAGACATTGTATAAGCCAGACTCTTTGGTGGAATTGAATGCATATGACATAGTACATACCAAAGATGTCTTCTAATAAGTCCCAAGTAATTGGAAACTTGGTGGAATGCATAGGTAGGCCATTATAACAGATAGTGGCTGTAGAGCCTGTTGTAATGTAAATGACATCTATTGATAAGTCAAATAGAGGAAAAGGTAGAGTGCGCTTAAAGGGTATATCGAAGTAAAATTTAAATATATGTTAAGGCACAATTTCTAGGCCTTGAATAGTAAGTCAGAGTACAAGGCTCTGTTGCATGCAGTTAGAATAGATTTCACCTAAAATTGAAGGACTTTTAAGTGAAGTCAATCTATTAATTAATGGTAAACCAAGTTATAGGGTCCTTTAAAGCTAAGGATAAAAGCATGTGGAAGTACAAGGATAGATAACTTCAGATGACCCAAGCTATAAATTTTGAGTTTGTAGTTGATCGTTAGCGAGGAGAATGATATAGCAGATTAATTGTCAATGTGGGGAGTCAAAAACTTGGAATCTTATGAGAAGAAAGGTTTAAATTTTTGTACATCAAAATCCAAGTTAAAAAGTATTGAGAAATTAGATGACGATTGGATAAGATAGATCAAAGAGTATGTGCAATATGGAACATTCCTAGGTGATGCTAGAAAAGTAAGGAGAATAAGATGCAGGGTTGTGAGATACACCTTGATAAATGATACCACATATCCTTATCTTTGCCTTATCTATGTTGTGTAACCTCATCTGACATATTAACTTATATCATGAGGGAGTGTTATGAGGGAGAGTGTCGAGCCCATCAAAAGGTTTTTACGTTGGCTCGTAAGTTGTTTAGATAGGGATATTACTAGTTGATGCTCAAAAAGGACTTGAGACTATTAAAAAAAGTATGATAGAGGATAATGATAATCAGACCTATATCACAAGTATGTTGTCGATCATGTGCCCATTTTCAATCAAATACCATTGAATTAGTATGGAATGGATATCCTATAACCCTCTCCTCCTAATCTCCTATAAAGAAGTAAATTAGATTTATCCTGGTAGCAGTTGATTAACTCATAAAATTGATGAAAGCTAAATTTTACGCCATGATAATTATTATAACCATGGAATAACTCATGAAAGTCTATATAATTAGCCTTTATAGGGTTCCTTTATCTGTTATTACAAATGATGGCCCTCATTTTAAATAGAAAAGGATTCTACCAATCTTGTGGAGAATAAGGATGAAAAATGGTTCATATGGAAAAGTATTTAGTATGCAGTGGAAACATACTGGTTAGTGATGCATTTATATCAAGCGTTGGTGATGAATGTGGGCAATGCCGCAATAGTGGATTACAACTTGTGCAAGAAGTTTTTGGGTTGTTTGGATGGATACGAATGCACATGATGAATAATTGAAGGTCCATATTTATATACTAGTATATGATTAATGGTCTTACCTCTCCATACATGTGCATGAAATTTATGCCTTATAATATTAGGTCTTGACCATGTGGATAGAATTTAACTTTAATAATGGCCATTTATTTATGTGCCGTTGGTACTCCAATGGACGTGCTCTGATTTCTAATAGATAGGTGTGGGTCTCTTGGGATAGTTACTCTCTAATTTCAGTCGGATTTTGCAGCTTATTAGGTACTAGCAGATTTGGACACCATTAGGTAAATCCTTTGGTTATATTTTAATTTTTATTTATTCATATATTTATTGTAATTTTATTTACATAATTATTTAGCGTGTAAGTTTTACTAATTTACTCTTTAACCTGCATCACTTTTTATTTGTCACAACTGCATGTGGGTCTATCGAAAACAACCTCTCTACTATGTAGGAGTAAGGCTACGTACTATCAAACCTTTCCAGATTCTACTTTATTGCGAAATTTCGGACTGGATGTGATGATGATAATTTGTTGCTCATTCTAAGACAAATAGTTTGGTCACAGTCATGAACATGAACATTATTCAAAGACTATATGCATGAGTAGAAAAGTATGAAGGAAATTGAGTAGACCAGATTTATTCCATCCTTTGGGTCTACAATACTGTAGATTTATCACCAACTTATCTAAGGGGATCGAACTAATAGGATAGAGAGACATATTAGACGTTTCTGTATTAGATTCCCTACTCAAATCTTTTAATAAGTATAAAGTCATCATATGTGGATTTGGTTATGGACTTATGGGTAAGCAAGTCATTAATACTCTCAGGTTATCAATAGCCAGATCTAAGTGCAATGACTTGATCATCTCCTTGCACTTGTTAAAGCTATAGATGGAGAATGTGCTCACATTGTCATAATTTCAAGTCTTAAAGGACTAGGTATTTTAGGAAGCTGCAACACACAACTATCTTGTATTCCCTTCCTGTAAGGTACCTGATATTCTATTGAGATACATACTCTTTAACTTTTTGTAGTATGTGGATAGGCTCTATATCTTTCATAAAGAGCTTTCAAATCCTTAATATAGCCCTTCATCTCCTTTTTTAGATCCCCCTCAACCTTGTTATGAACCGTATTCATCTTTGATTGGCTCCAAGTGAGCCTCTCCTCATTTTTAGACTTCTCCTTGTACATCTCCATTATTATGAGCAGATGTGTTACAAAATTAGTTACAAGGGACTTGAATATACAATAAAGCAAAGGTAAAGAGAAGTTAATTATAAGGTTGACCTCCACACATTTGTAAAGTTATTCTCTAGGAACTTTTGATCCTTGTGCAAGATCAAATATTGTTAAAGAGTATATATAATATGGCCTTCTTGAAAACTGAATCTTTATGCTTAACATCTTACTTTAGAATGAAATCTCAATTTGAGTCCAAATTTTTTGTCTAATATTAACTTGTCTAATTCTGTCTAATTCAAAAGATGTCGTCGTTCTATTTAAAGATTTATTTTTTTTTGCTTCTAACGTAGCGGCTAATAGTAAAATTAAAATTAAAATAACAAAAATTAAAAAAACATAACAATTATTAGTGATTGGTGATGGTTTAAAATTTAAATAAAAACAACGATATTTTTAAATAAATAAAATTAGCCAGAATAATATTTGACGAAAGATCTAGTCTCTATGCCTTTGATACAGGTCTATATAGAGCTAGTGCCCATCTAGGTTGGCTTATTGTCAGCCTTGATTTCAATGACAAGGTTGGCCTCATCAACATTTTGGTTATATTAAGTGCTTCCCTCTATCTCTTTCTTAGAAGCATTATCCTTTTAACGAATTGCAAACATAAGTTTGCGAAGATTTATCCCTAAAAATTAGAATTCAATAATGAAGAGTAATATAAAAACGATAGAACATGAAAAAGCAACATATTGGCTATTGATCAATATTGTCTACTTATAACTACAATTCCATAAGAGGAGGGAGATAAAGCCTTCATTGTGAGGCTAGGAGAGCTTCTAATTTTCATCTCTCGCTGAAACCTAAATCAACCTCGAATGTTTCTTCTGCACATCTCATTATCTTAAGGTATGAAGTTTAAACACGTGGAAGAATATCTCACCAATTTAAACCTACCAAAAGGGAATGAAAGACTAGGAGATAATATGAAATCTAATCACTCCTATGACATTCTCTTAATTTTTTAAATTGGAAAATGATTTCATCATCAAATGTTCACATCATAACAATCTTTAATAATGTCTGATGAACTTGAATACAAGAAGAATTGCGATATATGGATGACAAATATATTTGACATTACATAGTTTGTATGATATTGCAAGTAGTGTCTATATAAAACGAATTTGAAAATGACTTTATCATCAAATGTTTACATCATAACAATCTCTAACAATGTCTGTTGAACTTGAATACAAGAAGAATTGAGATATATAGATGACAAATATATTTGACATTACATAGTTTGTATGATATTGCATGTACTTAGAATGTATATAAAACGAATCTGAAAATGATTCCTCCCTTCCAAAATATGTAAGTTGTAAATGTACAGCAACTTAAAACTCCATAAGAAGACTTGTGTCTTTTGCCATACAACATTCTTTATAACACACTAAACGTAATTGAAGAACACGAGTGGACTCCAACATGCCCATCATTCTTTAACACGTCAAAGGAATGGAATAGTTGAGTATTTGAGTTATTAATCAAGATAATTATTGGGTTTACCCGTGGCTGATAAAGTTCTAGAGTCGTATATAAAGTTTTTTTTGGACAAAATAAACCAAAGTAATGTTTAAGCACACGTTTTGTCATTTGACATGAAAAGCTATATGACACAAAAATTGTCAAAATAATTGAAAAGCACAACAGCTCAAATCGTCATCATCATGCAGAACTAAACTTGCAGTAACATCTCTTTCACCAACATAATACCTACAACTATTGAAATAAACCACTTTGCTATTGAAAACCCTTAGTCTTCAATTGATCAGGGCGCAACCACAATCCGCCCAGCGACTTGGTCGAGATCCCGTTGACCGCTTGAAGTGATTCTCCTTCCACTGACACAACAAGAACATAAGAACTAATGTCAGAGAAAGATGGAAGGTTGATGCATCAACTCATAAGCTCGTATGGTCTTCCACTTGAAATTTTTGCTGACCACAAAATGCTATTTACCAAACCACGTAATGTTTGCGCAAATCAAAATACAAAACTCACCCCTTGGAATCAAACTCAATAATGTTCATTTGCTGCAATTGTTGCAGAATGTGGCGGGCAACAGCACCACTGCTCTTGCAAAAATGTGGGGGACGACTTCCATTCCTCTTGCTCCCTCCATAAATTCGACGGAATGCGCCCACACCAAGGCCTCCTCTCAAGTAGATTTTTCTTGCCATGGAGGCTAAACAAAGATTAAACGACATTGTATAAGCACCAAAAGGTTATATAATTTACATCGCAAATATTATACATACAGATTCTTTCATATCCAACTGCAAACAAAAGGGTGTGCGAAAGTGAGGCCTACCAGCTCTAATGTAGTACCAGTCAGGGTCATAAGGTGCAAGCTCCTTTAATCTACCAGTTTTCACAATATCGGTCCACGTGGGCAGCTCAATCTGAGTCCATAAACAAAAGAAATATTAGATTTTAGGCTCTATTAATCAATGCACATACTCTTAGAAAAATAGTTTAGGCTGGATTTCTTATATGTATGATATGATTTATCAACACAATAACAATTCAAAGGTTCAGAAGGTCCCCCAATATTAGAACTGCAAAATGCTCAGGTTGCCGTTCATCACTTTTCTTCTTACAATGGTCCAGATGAACAAGCTCTGGTGAGAAATCAACCAGGTGTCTGCCAGTAGACAGGTGTAAAACGTGGATTCAACTTGATAAAAATAGTTACACAAAAGCATATAAAGTTGCAAATTCTACGCTTGCAGCCAAGCAAATCCCGCTCATCCTAATATCAGGTATGGATATTATCTAGGGTCCATTTTAGTTGGATTGTTTTTTCTTTTTTTGGCCGTCTCATTTTATTTGCTGAGTGAAGGTACCAGGTCATGCTTGAAATCTATATACAATCCATCTATTATTAGGAACGATTATCTGTTCTAATATAGTGTAAATTGATTTGTTACCCACCTCAATAGCCTTTGCCCTTTAATAATGACCATTTTGTTAGAAAAAGTAGTGTCTCTAATAAAAATTATTTTAATGGCAGAAAAACTGGCTAAATTGTTTAAAAAGCATTCAATGTTATTTCTCAAATATAAAAATGCAGGCGTGTATAAGATTCACTTCTACTCATGTTAGTTTACAATTGAAACAAAGAATGAAAATTTTGAAATAAGCAAGACGTTACATTTGTAAGGTTTGTAAAGATCAACCATTCAAATGTTCATCGGAATGATTTCAATGATCATAGGCATTAGTAAGCACTCAGCATATCCTAATTGTTTATCTATATATATATACAACTTACTCTAACACCAAATTGACCAGGCAGAAAGTTAACCTCAACAAATCAGTAACACGAACAATCGAGTTGAAACAAAATACCCTCAAACTGCATACAGCAGTTTTAGGAGTGAAAACAAGTGTTCCCCACAAAGAATAGCAAAAATTGTCCTCAACCCGTCACCAAATTCATCTAAATTCCATATTTCAAGAGGAACCCACATGACAAATTCAAACAAAGATCAATGCATAATCAAATCTAACTACATATAAACAAGAGCAAGTGTTGAGTGTGTGTGTGTAAATATACTTAATATTACCTTTCCGGATCGCTTGAGGTGGGCAGAGTAAGCCCTAACGAATTCGTGAGGTGAGACATCCTTCACAGTCTTAGCGGTCGCCATGTCGAAGCTTGACCACTCTCCAATGGCGAAAAGCTACAAGGGCAACCAACTCTCTCTTGTTAGGGTTTTAGCTTGTGCCTTTTTAAGAGCGAGCGTGTACTTAAAAAGAGCTCCTTACCTTGGGCTGTCTAAAACCCGCCTGACCCGTTTAGCCCAACCCAATAACTTCGTATTTTAATTTTCAAGCCCAAAATTGAGTATATTAGTATTTTTTTAAAAAAATTTATAAAGAGGTTAGTGGTCAACGTGCTGTTTTTAGGCAAATCCCAAAAGGCCTCACTCAACCACACCCACTATTACATCTCCTTTTTCGCTTTCTATGCCTTTTGCTACGACTTGACTTCTTAAGAGCTTGCAATAAATATTAAATAGTAAATTGGCATTTCCACATATTACCCGATCTTATGTCTCTGTCACCATTAACTATAATGCAGCAACTCCTTCCGTGACATCCCTCTTTCCACTTGCACTGATCCTCCTCCTTCAGGTCTCTCACGTTCTCATTGTTCGCGTTCCCTTCACTAGTTTCTCTGCATTGTTGCTGTATTATCCAACTTGTTAGCTTCATTTCCATTTCTCCTTTTGGCTTCCCGCATTTTCTGCTCCTTGTCTTCTGATGTTCCTTCCCTTGGGATTCCAAACTTATCATTTTTATCTGATCCATTACCTAGTTTTTGTGTTCTGCTGTACATGTCAAACTTGTTAGCTCCTTTTTGATTTCTCTTAACGTCTTTGATCCATTTATCTAGTATGATTCATCACACATATGTTTAATTCTGTTATCTTCTTCGGTGTTCTTGTGCATCGATCACGTTTGGCTGATTTTGACCCCACTCTCCCTATTTGTGTCTGTCCTTTCCTTTTCTGTTTTGTTCTTTTGGCCATCTGGGAATTTGTATTGAGCCTTTTCGCTGACTTCTGCACAGGAATGAATAGATGGAGACCGTCTTACTGCATAGACCAACGTTAAGGATCCTTCCCAGCCAATACCTTACTTGTTCAAGCAGTTGTAACAAGAATGCTTCAAATTTGTGTCTTTTGCAGCGCCCATTGATCTTTCCCATTACACGCAGAAGAAAAAGGTTTGCTTTTTAGTTACTTATTAAATTGAAGTTTAATAATTTTTATTCGTTAATATAAGCTTAGCTCCGTGGAAACGTTGATCATATGGTATTTAAAGCTTCATATATCATGGTTTCTATGGAATTCGTGCAGGAAACTGTCGTATAATGAAAACTGGCTGTGCAAATCGAGAACTATTGTTTTGTCGAGTATGGTAAGCTTAAATGCCAATTTTGTCGCTGCTTAAATTCCAAGGTTACACACGATATTTTGATAGTGAGAGTTCATCTATGAAGTAGTTCATGAATATTCTAAAGGTAATCAGGATGCTGAAGTACGAGTTTACAAAGAAGACAGTGCTTCATTTAATATTTGTCTGTTTTTAAAAAGAATAAGCAGATCTTGGGAAAAAAATGTTACTTCCAAATACTAAGAAATCATGATGACTTTACTTTATGGATGAATGTGATTTATCTCTTTGATTCAAAACTGAAACAGTAGATGCCAAATTTTAGAAAAGAAACTTATGGTTGCATGATCTGCAAAGCAGGATGATTCTAATGACATCTTCATGGATGTGGATGGTAATGGGGATGATATTCCATCACAGAGAAATCAACCATCGAAAAGTGAGGAAAATGAACTAATGGCAGCTAAAAGAGCTCTTTCTGAGGTCCGATCTCGACTGGAAGTAACTGAAAAAGAAAGGGATCAGTTGCTTGAAGAGTTGGCTGATTCTGAGGTTAAACAGCAGGAAAACATGGCCAACATAGCGCTAGACAAAGACTTGGCTACTGCAGAACTTGAGGCAGCCAAATCACTGTTCAATCAGAAGCTTCAGGAAACAGTGGATGAGAAGTTTAACCTGGAATCTAAGCTAGTTCTCGCAAAGGAAGATGCTGTGGAACTTGCTGTGCAAGTAGAAAAGTTAGCTGAGATTGCATTCCAACAGGCAACAGCTCAAATACTGGAAGATGCTCAACTGAGGATCTCAGCTGCTGAAACTTCTGCTGCTGAAGCAGCTTTTCATATTGAAGAACAAATAAGGAATGCAGCAGAAGGCACCATAATGTCAATTGTTGAACAATCAAAAGTTGCTATAGAAAAGGCCCTGTATGTTGCAGAGAAAGCTAGTGACCATGCTGCCAAATCTGCAACCCTCTTTACTGATGGTAGTAGTCCAGTTGATGAAATTGTTTCGGTCCAATCCGAGAATGTTAGACTGCAAAATATTGTAAATGATTTAGAATCTCAATTATTGATCACACGAGATGATCTCAATAAGTTAAAGGTGAAACTGGAACAAGTCCATGCACAAGTCAAAGCCTCTGAAATCCGAGCAGATGATGCTGAGAAAGCATTGCTTGAACTTCAGGAGTCGAGCAGACTAAAAACTGTCAAACAGGAAGAAGATATTAAGAATTTGGTTGATAAAATGAAGAAAGATGTAGCAGAAAGAAAGAAGGCTGCTTCTAAGGCATTTAAGGCTGAACTGGAAAGCATCAAGGCTGCTATCGATGCTGCCAAAGAAACCTCATGTTCAAGAGACCATGCTTACATTAGGCGATGTGAGGCGTTGCAAAGATCATTAAGGGCAGCTGAAGCTGCTTCAGCAATGTGGAGACAGAGAGCAGAAACTGTGGGATCATTATTGCTAAAGAATGAAGGTGATGAAGATGCGATTCTTATCGCAAATGGTGGGCGTATAGACCTTTTGACAGATGATGATTCACAGAAGTGGAAACTTTTAAGTGATGGCCCTCGTAGAGAAATACCACTATGGATGGCAAGGAGAATAGGGACCATCCGTCCCAAGTTCCCTCCAAGAAAGATTGATGTATCTGAAGCATTAACTTCACAATTTTGTCCAATGGAGTCGCTCAAACCTGATGAAGTGTGGTCAATTGCTCAAGCAAAACCAAAGGAAGGTGATACACTCATTGAACATGTGTTTGAGAAAGAGACAATAGAAAAGAAGCGCAAGGCTCTAGAACGGGTTCTTCAGAGAAAGACTATAAAATGGCAGAGGACCCCAGAAGAGACAAAACTAGGTTGGTTTTCTTTTCCCATCGTCGCAGTTTTATATAGTGATGTAGCTTTTTTGAAGTATGGTCTTTATCTGATGAAAGTGTCCTGGGCTTTTACTGCAGAGCCTGGAACTGGAACGGGACGTGAGATTGTGGTTAGTACAAAGAAAAACTGTCACAGCAAAAAATTTGATTGGTTTTTTGTTATACTGCATTCTGTTTGTTATCTTTGTCCTTTTTCCATGTAATTATATCCTAAACGCTCTAATATATTACTAGGATCTGGCCTAGGGTAATTTTGATTTCCATGGACTTGTCTTATTGTTTCTCAATGCCATTTGCTAAACCTGCCAAAAAACACAACCCGTGAGCCCATCTTTTTTGTTATTCCTTTGATTAAATCTAATGAATTGGTTACATCATGTCTTGTGTGATTCATCATTTATGAAGTTTGTTGGTCTATATTTAAATTGATCTATATATGGTCAAACTTCATCCCTTCCTACCTTCAATCCCATTTGCAGTCAATGCCAAATTTACTTGAGCATCTACAACAAGGAAAAGTACATTTGGTTATCTCCACTCTTGAAGTCTGATGACTTTAATTAATTTAATATCTTGTTTGTTTGACATAAGGAATTCCTTTAAAGACTTTGAAACTCTAGAGGAAATTCAAAGTTATTTTTCCAACAAAATTCTTGAGCATTGTATTTTGGGTTTGTTGGAATTTAGGTGGGATGATTAAGTTCGTTGAAAATGCATACATCTACTTCAGATTTGTTTACGGTTCTTCATTCTAATTGATTTATTCGAGGATACAAAACAATGTACAATTGCTTTATTTATCTTTAAACAAATTATTTAAGTGATATGTGCCAAATCTTTGTCAAGTTCCAATCATAGTCTGGATCTTTTGGGATCAAACTGCAGTTTGTAAGATTTAATTTTTGCGTCCCTGGGCTACAACAAGCCAGATATCTTTGATTTTTCCAGTCTGCTCAAAAGTTGAAGCACTTAGTTTTATGATTCAGTTAGACATGCATCCTCATTTTCTGCCAGCTTTTACACGTCAACTTCATCATGGAAAATGCTGGGCTGGCAGCTTGTATATTTTTCAACCATTTACTTCATGTAGACCTACACCGCACCAAATGAAAGAACTTTGTGCATTCCAGATGATCCTCATGAGCCTTGACTTTGGTTTGTGACACATGCAATTTCTTCATCTTATTTTGTTATATATGGAGTTGACAGCAATCATTGGATCATTTTCTTTACATCTCGTCCGAAGGATGCTTTTGTCATGTTATCATCTTCTGTTGGCATATTGGTGAGAATAACGATAGGCTTTTCAAGTCAAAAGAAATGGTGCAAGTTGGAATGGGTTGACTAATAAAAGTCTCAAATTTCTAGGGCCCTGGAAGGTGACCTCGTCATGTCTGTATACGAGGCCTGAGAGCAAATGCATCATAAATTTCTGTTACTAGATATGCAGTTGATGAAACCAAGTTAGAGATATTTAAAATCTCTTCTTCTTTCCCAGTTATTTTTAGAGTTGATTTCACATTTTAATGTCAAAAATTTAGCTTTGCCTATAGTGAAACCCAGTTGCAGAAAATGTAGGAATATCTCCTCCCCCTTCCCTGTCTTTCAAGTGTTTATTTCACTTTGAACGTCACATTTAACTTTTTCCTATAGTAAAACTTAGTTTCTTATTCAAGTTTCAAGGTTTCAACTGGGAAAGTTGGAGAAGAAAATGGTACTTGGAATTAGCTCCTAAAGCTGCTGATCTATCTCAAAGTGGGATAACAGCTGTCTGGTTCCCACCTCCAACACAATCTGTTGCTCCTCAAGGTATGTCTCCATCTTCTCTATCTTCAATTGTCTCTGCCTTGAAGTTTTTGTACATTGTTTTTCTGAACTAGGTTCTCATTAACATGCAGGTTATATGCCTTCTGACCTCTACAACTTGAACTCGGCTTATGGTTCTGAGGAAGAACTGAAGCATTGTATAGAAGAATTGCATTCCCAAGAGCTTTTGGTATCCTTTGATTCTAAACTTTGGAGGATAAGTCCTAGGCATTTGAATTGCAAACATAAACAATTTTCAGCAGCAGTTCCTAATACAGCAGTTTTAACATGTATTCTTATACAGTAAATACAATGGATTACTTGGCACTTCCAAAGGTGCCTGTCCATTGGGAAGAGAGAAAAATCAAGTGAATGTGCATGAGTAAATATGCTAGTTGTTGATCAACTTAATAAAATTTGGTGATTGTATAGTTGAATAGTTCCTGTTAGATCCTCATCTTGTCCTAGAAAAGTTGCGGTTTTGATGTTATCACTTTCTATTTGGGTTTAGTTACTAGTAAGGAGATCTATTTGTGTAATAAATTAACCTTTCTTTAATCAGAAGGAATTTTGGTTGTTTGGTTTTGATTCTTACTGTTCATTTCTGTGAGAAAGTTAACACTGCCATCTTGTACAACACATCTATATGTTTCTCAAAAGAACTTGCCTTTATGCAGTTTTACCTGAATAACAGCTTAACCTTTTATGTTAATTGAAGCTGATGCATTTTTGTCCACCCATAATTTTTCATTGCTATGTTGTCTATGACTGAATCTAAAGAACAATGGAGTATGCAATATCTCTTTTCTTATTGAACAGAAATATAGGCGATGCATGTTTCTTTAGAATCATATATGGCATCTTTGGATTGACAGATTATGTTGTCTCTTGTTATAGGCCTTGGGAGATGTTGTACTAAATCATCGTTGTGCACAGAAACAGGTGTGATTTTTGCTACTGCTAGGACTTTGAAATATATGTTTTTGTCTATTGATATTTATTGTTATAATATTTATCAGTGTTAAAACATCCATGTGCCCTTGGGCACAATGCATGGTCCTTGATTATTGAATTCTTGGCTTAATAATTTGCTTGCTAAACATTTACTGAGCTAATGTTTGTGTGACTGGCCAAAGAAAAGTAAACATGTCCAGTTGATTCTATTTAACCAAGCAAGCTATTTTTTGAATTTCCAGTCTTTAATTCTGTGGTCTAGTGCTCATCTGTTGCTCTGTTCAAGTTGGAAAGGAGATGAGAACCCAAATGTACTAGCAGTAATGGGATTGAATGGCTTCTGGGATGCCCTTTTTCTTCTTTTCTTCCGGTAGCACTGCTGTTACTATTGATGTGTTGTAATAAAACATATATTAGGTCTGTTCCTTTCTTGGTTTTTTTTTGCTCAAGAACAATACTAGATAGAAGCATGCTTTTCTCTCCTCTTGGGTGCTCTCAGGCCATAAGAGTGCATTTTAGATGTTAAATATTTCCCAAGTCTTAATATAATAACAGTAACGATTTAGAGTGTATTAACTTTCATTTTTCTTCTACACATAAGGATATGTTGCATATTCATAGGTAATTTCAATCTCCTTGGTAATTGTGTTTTCAATGACATATAAATTGAGTGAACATCTTAGAAAATGAGTTGACTGTTCCTCAGGGTTTATATATTGCTGTGTCAAAATCTTCACCATTAAGCTAAAGCTACAAATGTATGACAACAGCTTAAATCTCTTTTTTCTTTCTTGAAAATTCTTTTCACATTCTTATCCTTCGCTAGTGAACTTCCTATTTCCTTAGTTTCAAATTGAACTTGTTCTTATTCTCTTTCTTCGTTTAATAACTTTTTTTTTCCTGGTTATCAGTGGACTTGTTGGATGAATTTTCTACCTCTATGTGCAAGGTCTTCCAAAGTGCAGGACTGTTGTGGAGCTCACAAAAATTGTATTGCCCCATCTCTTGACAAATTGATGTTCTCTTTGATTTCAGAGTCCAAATGGTGTTTGGAACATCTATGGTGGAAAACTCGCATGGGGCCCTGAAGCAATTGTCTGCGATGATCCAAATTTTCAGGGCCGTGGAAATCCTTCAAGTGGTATGTAAACTTTAGAAATAATTTATTATTGGATCCCAAAGAGATGCCCCAGGATTGTGATTCCTTGCAGGATCTCTTTCAAAGTTCAACCTATTAGTAACAGGGTTGAGATATATGTTTCACAACCCATGGTCCTCATCAAAATGTCTTAAATATCCCCTGATTTGATCTACTTTAAACTTGATGTGTATTCTGAACCTTTGAGGGCATATTTTTGACCAACATTTAATGTTGTGAGCATTGGACTCCGCATTCCGTTGTGTAAGCTAAATATTAACCGAGATAGGAATTGCTCTTGTGAAGCCATTTCCTCACAGTGACTCGCATAATTCCACTGTCTACCCATTTTGCACTTTTCTTAAAATACACCACGTGATACCGAGTGCTCCTCTGGATCAGCTAGTATCAAAACCAGCCCTGCAAGTGGAGGATTTGACTGACAAATTCTTATTGAGGTTCTTTCTCATTCTGATTAGACATCTGTTAATATCCTGTGCAGGGGACATCTTTCATGCAGCTCCAAACGTTGACCATTCCCAGGAATTTGTCAGGAGAGATATAAAGGAGTGGCTAAACTGGCTTCGAAGTGATTTTGGGTTTGATGGTTGGCGCCTCGACTTTGTCAGGTACTGGAAACCATTAAAAGTAATTTGGAGTTAATTCTCTTTTTTCTGGTATTTTTTTGGCATCATGACAGCGCCATTTGTTTGCAGGGGCTTCTCTGGTACATATGTCAAAGAATATGTCGAAGCCTCAAATCCTGCTTTTGCTATAGGAGAATACTGGGACAGTTTAGCTTATGAACATGGTAACTTGTGTTATAATCAAGGTGATCTTCGGAAACTCAGAGCTCAAGTCTTTAGTTTTAATCTTTTTTTTCCCCCTTCTGATTGATAAGTAAACAACAAAAATCATTCTGTTGGTTAATAATCTGGACCTGCTAAATACCTAGACGCTCATCGGCAAAGGATTGTCAACTGGATCAATGCAACAGGCGGCACTTCCTCGGCATTTGACGTCACAACTAAGGTAACTCTCATTTCTAGGATATTTCATAATCCTGAAACCTTTAATGTGTGTTCCATGTTTGATCATAAAATGTTCCAACATCATTTAAGTTTATTTTCACAAAGTGGTAAATTTGCAATTCTTTTCTGATTTATGATATGATAAACCTTTAAGCTTTCCCCTGCTTAAAAAAAAAAACTCAAATTCTACCTCATAATTCGTATTGTTATAGTGCATCTCTTTCATTATTCCACAATGATGGTCCTTGCATTTTATACAGGGAATACTTCACTCTGCTTTACTCAACCAGTACTGGAGATTAATAGATCCACAGGGGAAACCTACAGGAGTGATGGGATGGTGGCCCTCCCGTGCAGTTACATTCTTAGAGAACCATGATACAGGATCAACTCAGGTTCCTCTTTCTCTGTCTTTCTCTTGTGAATACAGAGGAACAATTCCTCTTATGGAAATGTAATTTTGTATGGCTGTCTATTCTCATTCCCACAAGGGTGTAGTGTTGTGTGTCAATTTAAGATAGGTGATATTCTTTTTCATTTCATAATGGCTCTTAGATTTGGTAATATGCAGTCATGGGCAGGCATTATCAGCATTCTTAAACACCTGCATCCAGTTCATTTTTGTATGTGTAAATTCCTTGGATCCTTACAAAAAGTGGGGAGAAAAGTGTTGCCTAAAAACTGGAATAATGTAGTTGTATGTAAGGAAACGATCACCTTCATTCATAAGGATATCCAAGCTCTGGACCTCAAAATTTTTTGAGGGTTGGAATCTCAAGATAAGTGCTTTATATTTGTCTGCCAAAGTGAACGGCACAGATTAATGCCACATGTTTACTACAAAATCTAATATGAATCTTTCATTCCATATATCAAAACTGGTAGCATTCTCCAATGATGTTTCTGTAGCGGTTGTGTGCTCCAACCACCAATTTGACGGGATTATTATTAATTGAAATCCTTGATTAGTTGAAAGTTTCAATAGCATCCCCATATCTCATATGTGCTTACTGAGGGTAGATGCCTGACCTTACTTATCTTTTCTAGTACATATAGTTGGCCACCTTTTTGGTCCAGTTTCTCCATTTATGTGCCCTTAATGAGTTTGTTTGAATTTATATCTTCATGCCTATTATATATAAATAAATTGTTAATCAAGGTTGAGGAGTAAAACTGAAATTTTGCTTCTCTTTGTTGTTTCAGGGTCATTGGCCATTTCCTCGTGATAAGCTGACTCAAGGCTATGCATACATTTTAACTCATCCAGGAACGGTTAGTTTAGATGCTGAAATTGCTGGCTTATGGCAGAACATAAATATTGACTTTCATTTGTGTGGATTTTTATATCTGAGCATAATTTTCTGCAGTTAACATCTGGATTATACAAATTCTTCATTTTCTTCTACTTTAGTAATGAAAGCAATCTTTTCACACTCAAGAAAACTTCCAGTTATTAACATGAGTTCCTAGAAGGAGACTAAAAAGTGATAATTGGCTGGCATGTAATTGTTCCATGTTTGTCTTAAAGCTAGCCTTTTGACATGGTGTTACTTTTCCATATAATTGCCCTTTTGAGATATTCGAATATGTGGATATTTGTGGAAAGGAAGTGGTCATTTCTGCTTTCTAACCAAATTTATTTTGGGTTCATTTCCAGCCTGTTGTCTTCTATGATCATTTTTATGATTTTGGTCTTCGTGATATCATTACTGAGTTGATTGAGGCTCGAAGAAGGGCTGGAATCCATTGCCGCAGCTCCGTCAAGATATATCATGCCAACAATGAAGGCTATGTTGCACATGTTGGTGATAATCTAACGGTGAAGCTTGGTCATTTTGATTGGAACCCTTCAAAGGAAAATAACCTGGATGGTAGCTGGCAAAAGTTTGTCGATAAAGGATCAGATTACCAACTGTGGTTAAGACAGTAGCCTGATTCAATCAGTAAGGTGACCATTTTTCTTGCTGCACTTTTACATCTGCCTGACGTATTTAATTTTGAAAAGAGGATATTAGAAAGCTTTCCTCTCCAGAATTATTTACATCAGCATAGAGAAAAGTGGATGCCACATGCCAGAGGGTCTTCTGAACAATAAGCTGAATGTGTAAAAGTTCTCATAAATCAGCATAAGCCTTTGTTTGATATTTTATATATTTCCACATTGTAAGAGTTTCACTTGATTGGTGTTCTACTCGAGGCAACCTTCACACCATTTCTGATCCTTGTGTTTATTAGAGAACAATCTTAACGAGTTTAAAAAGCTTTATGTTCTCAACTAGAAACTAAGTGAAGGTTGTTTTGGTCTAGTTTAGATCTTTGGTTTGAAACATAACTCATTTGGAAGCTAAGCATGTAAGCATTTTAGTGAAAGGCAAATTTACAGAACAGTGATAAGAAATCTATACATAATGTAGCTAGAATTTACTAATACATGAAAGTAAGAAATACGGCAGTGGAGTAAGAAGCATTGCTTACCTTGTTCTGTTTCGTTTCGCTCATTGCTTGGGTAAATGAAGAAAACTAAAAGCATTGAAAGGGAAACTTAAACAACTCCTTATGATTTGTATGTGTCTATGGTTTAATTTCAGATCTTTGGTTCGAAACATAACTCGTTTGGAAGCTAAGCATGTAAGCATTTTAGTGAAAGGCAAATTTACAGAACAGTGATAAAAAATCTAGACATTTTGGAAGCTAAGCATGTAAGCATTTTAGTGAAAGGCAATTTTACAGAACAGTGATAAAAAATCTAGACATAATGCAGCTAGAATTTACTACTACATGAAAGTAAGAAATATTGTTTTTTGAAAAGAGAAATGGAATTAATTAATGAAATAAGAAGACAGAGTACAAGAAGGAAAACAAGGAGTGACCCCTAACAAAAAAAACACAACAGAAACGAGAAGCGGAAAATGCTATTGAACAGGTTTCATATCCATAACCACAGTCCTAACGCAAAGAGGAAAACTAGTCAAGCAACACGTTAAAGGCGTAACACTGAGCAAATAGACGAGCTACACACGAAGAAAACTAAAAGCATTGAAAGGGAAACTTAAACAACTCCTTGTGAGTTGTATGTGTCTATGGTTTAATTTCAATTACATACCCCTCTGAGTTGTAAGAAAGTGGTTTGGTTTTGTATTGGCAACTGAGAATTCGACCTCTATGTCAATGTTGTTCTTTACGTGCCCTTCCTTTTATCATATATCATTTTGGTTATCATAAGATATGACGATGTATTGGTGTCCATAAAATTGGTTATACTAAAAAGAGTATAGAGTCACAAGAAACATGGTCACATCATGCATTGTGTTGGATAAGAAACAACCATTGGGCTTCACATGAAATTGGAAACTAAAGCCTAGTCCAAAATCCAAACCAACGATAGGGTTGCAATTATGATTTACTTTTCCTTTTTAAAAATGAAAATCTGACTCCTCCATAAAAAAATAACAAAATTAATACTTGAAATCTTGAATACTGAATTTAAAAAAAAAAAACAGAAAGCTCCCAACCGAAACCAAAAATGACATGGAAAAGAAGTAGACTTCTGATACCACCACGCGTGGCCAAAGAGCGCGTGGAATCCGCATATCCTCTTTACCCACTTTTTCCTCAGTTCACACCCTTATCCACCAGTTCAATAGTCCATCCAGTCATCCACCCCAAATCGAGACTGTTGATCATCTAACTATCTTTATCGGACGCCACAGGAGCAGCCATTTACGTACGAGTAAAATACACTCTAAAATTATCACTTACAGAGCCTAGGTTCTAACCTCAGCTTCGGGTCCGAACCTGGTGTGGTGTAGATGTAGTAGAGCAGTTCCATTTTCTCTCCTCTAGCTGTTTTCAATAAGTTATATATTTTGGAGTTGAAATTATTTATGGTTTTCGGACAAAACCACTGTTACAGCTTCGATCCCTATATCCTCGACTCTGGTCCGAATTCCCATTGTCTTTAGAGTTAGAAAGTTGGAGAGAGAAAGAGTCTTCAGCTTTTACACACACACGGAGCTCTAAAGAGATGCAGCTATAGTGTGGTATTTTCTGCAGTAAAAGGAAGGGACTGAAATTGAGAGCTTGGAAGTCAAGAGTCAAGACCCACCTAGGAAATCTGCTTGCAGTTTTTATCGTTTTCTTGCTCCTTTTTTTTTTTTTTCCTTTTTGGTGTCCTGAATTTTAATAGAAAATGACTCCATTCGGGGTTCACCTGGTTACACTCTTCCTCAGTTAGAACCCTAAATATTCTGGCTTGCCCAGATCACACTATCACTTTGAGGGCGTGTCCTTGATTCTTTCTTGATGCACTCGGCTTTTGGTAATGAATCTTTTGTCTCCTATGGCCTTTTCTTGCTTCTGTTTCTGTTCTAGCTGGAATGAGTCTTTTTTTCTTATGTTGATTTTGTGCACTCTGCTGTGAGTTTTAGGGGAATTGAGTCGTAAATTGTTGCTCAAGGTCTGTTGTTTATGGTATTTGGTGTTTTTCTCTACATGGGTGTCGTGATGTTCATTTCCTTTGTTTTTTGTTTGGGGCTTTTTCTGCGAGGGGTTTTGGTTTTGCATCTTTTTATTCTTATCTAGGTCTGAAATATTATTGCTTAATATATTTTGGTTAACTCTATATCTTAGTTGTCGTAATTTCCATAGCTTGGAGGGAATAAATGCTTCTTAGTTCTACCTTTTCTTTTCCACTCTTGTTCCGCTTTCGAGTAACCTTTCTTAATAGTTTGGTTTTCGTTACTCTCAGGTATTAAATTTATAAAATATCCTGAAACAAACTTGGTTTATGTATGGAAAAGCGGGTGAGGTGGCTAAGACGTTTTAGTTCTGGTCTACTGGTTTTGAAGAAGATTCACAGCTGAGATTTCATATTTTATAGGCAGCAACTATCTTCTTACGATGCCAAAGAGGGAATTATGGCTCTAGTATTATTTAGGATTACGACTTTTTGATGCAAGAGTGGTAGGGTCCACCTTTGGTGCTGGCATTCAACTTATTTCCAGGAATGTGGTTCATTATATCGTGTTTTAGTTCAATGTAGCGAGTGTTCTTAGTTTACTTTTTTCTTTTAGTATCCAAGGTTCTTTTCATTTTCAAAGAGATTTAGAGCATTAAACTTTTGTGGTCTAATGTCATGCTTTCGCATTTTATTTGGCGATTCTGATTTGTTAAAAATGCAATTTTCTTTTATTTTTCCACTACAGATTACTATGTAAGACCTTTTGAATGAAGCTCATTTACTTGAACTGATTTTCTGCAGGTGATGATGATTTGAGGAGTTGTCATAGTGTGGTCATAGAAGTTTTGGTTTTGTTTGGGATTATTTGGTTTAAGGATCTTACATATGGATAGACTTGCTTTCTTCTTGAACAATTAACTGGAAAGAGCTTGGTCTGCTGATATTTAATGCCTGCTAACGAAGCTGAAGACAGTATCAGCAGTCTGCATGAGCTAGGAATCTCTTCCCAGGGACAGTATCCATCTCAAGCCGTTGGCAATAAACCATCTCTTGATTACAGTGAGTGGGTTGGAAAATCAACAAGGATTGCGTCATCACCGAATTTAAATCTGAGAAATTACATCTTGCCAGAATTGGGTACACTCTTGGCTTATTGTAATAACTTAATTGCTTACACTGTTTTATGGTCTATGTATGATTGGCTTTCCTCTTATCTCAAAATTAGAAAAATTGGAATTGCATAATTTTACGGCAGTTTGAGTCTCTTATTTAATTCTCTCCCAAACTCATGGTGTAAATACTTTGATATTTATAGATTGCGTGGCAAGATGCGGTGGTAAGTCAAGTGCTGCACTGTATCATGAGAGTATTCAATTAAATTCACAACACAAATATTCCAGTATCCCTGCCATAAACACTCCATTGAATTCAAATGACTTGCTGGTTGGAAGCCAGAATTCCCTGTCAAAGAGGAGCCAACCAGGAGTATTTGGTGATATTACCTGCTATGATCAACAAGTTTTGACTTCAAGAACCTTATCTGGCTTTAAATTTCAACAGGAATATGAGTGTGCTGACAGTCCCACCTTAACAGCAAATTCAGAAAGATCAGAGATTACTGAAGCCTCTAGTGATTTTCACTTCTACAGAGGACAGCAGCAACTTCTGAGGGACCAACAGAAGGCTACTTCAGTGGCTCACCCAATGCAGCAGTCTAGTTATAAGGATATGCAATTGTTGCAGCAGCACATGATGTTCAAACAACTTCAAGAATTCCAGAGACAGCAACAACTTGAGAAGTTAGGTGATGCGAAGCAACACAATTCCTTGAACCAGGTTTGCGCTGTAGGCAAGCAAGGTGGTGGAGGTCACTTTTCACCACTCATCAATGGAAAACCTGTTCCTGATGCATCACAAATGCTTCAGAACTGGATGCAGCAAGGAGCACGCCCTCTTGCACCAGGAATGCCTAATAAAATTATGTTTCCTCAGGAGCAATTTCTGGCTCATCGGTCCATGGGTATGGCTTCTCAGCAACTTGATTTGTATGGCATGCCCATTGCCAACACAACAGATAGCATAGGCCAGCATATCCCTCTCCTAGGAAGGTCACATAATTCTGTCAATTTGGCCGGTTGTCAAGTCCCAAAATCTGCAATTCATTCTTCAATTGCTAATTCCTTTGTAGGAGATCCTTCTTCTGTTCCCATTGACCTAATAGGCTTATCACAAGGATCATTGATGGCAAAGAAGGGATTTCAGGATAAAGACTCTGGGCAAATTCCAGTTCAGAGTCTGAATGGTGGAGTTTTCCCTGGAAACCTCCAAGAAGGTAATTCTCAACAAGCAAATGCCTCCCCTGAAGAATTTGATCCGAGACACGAACAAACCAGTTGGCCTGCTATCCAGAAAACAGCAAAACAAATTGGTCCTTCTCAAGGTTTGGTTCCCCTGGACCCTATGGAAGCAAAGATTTTATACAATATGGATGACAACATCCGGGATGCTTTTGGAAGTCACCATGATATGAACATTGGAGGCTTTGGCAATGTTCTGGAACACGCAGACTCATTAAATGCTTTCCCTTCTGTTCAGAGTGGAAGCTGGAGCGCTCTAATGCAGTCTGCTGTGGCAGAAGCTTCTAGTAGTGACACTGGCATTCAGGAGGAATGGAGTGGCCTGACTTTCCAAAACACAGATCATTCAGCTGACAATCAGATCTCAAGTTTTGTGGATAGCGAGAAGCATCAGACAGGCTGGGTTGTTAACAATTTGCAGAGTACCTCCTTTAGTTCGAAACCTGTTCCATTGATTACTGATTCCAATATGAGCTCCAGTTTCCCTGGTTTTGAACAACCTAATATCCAGTTGTCAATTGAAAACAGAGAAGATGTATCCCTTGGTGGATCACATGTATCAATAGTGAATTACAACAATCATCATAAGCCATCAGTGGACGAAGTGCAAAAGGTTCAATTGTTTATGAATTCTGAAAATGTGTGGGGTGGGCAGATATTCGGACACAACCGTAGTGGTGAGCAGCTGCAGAGAGTCGCCTTAAGTGATTTTTCCACTGACAACAAGGGCCATGAGAGGTTGGGGAAAAGTCAGCAGCAAATTGATAGTGAGCATAATTCTCAGGGAAGAACCAATGAAACAAATATAGAGCAGCCGAGTAGCTCCCAAAGGGAGAATTCTAGTGACTTCTATATCTCCAAAAGATTGAGCTCCCATCAACAAGGAAGTGCGGGGCAGTTCAAAGTTTTTGACGATGTCGTTGGCAGTTCCATGACTATAGACAAGGTGGAGATTTTACTTAACCGTCGTCAATTTTGCTTCATCTAACTGCTACTACTTCTGTCAATAACAAGTATTTCAAGTTTTTTTACAGGGTTATTTACCTGATTTTCAAGAAAACAATAGAGCACCAGAGGGAGCACCCACCAATCATAATCAGTGTTCAAATATCTTTGAGGAATCAACTCTCCACGATCGCTCAAATGTCACTGCACAGACAGGGTACCTAGTTTTAAGACTGTTATGCAAATGTCCAGTTGGTTTTACAGACTGTTAATGCTAAATGCCTCTTGTTGATTCTAAAGTTTTCTTCTCATGTTTTACAGCTTCAAGTTCTAAGTTGTCAGTGTTTGAGTCTAGAACATTAGCTTGTTAGATTTAGTACTTCCATTTCGGATTGATCTCAAGTAATCTTTAAATGAAATGATGTGGCAGTGAACACATTCTTGAGCTTCTTCAAAAAGTTGATCAATCAAGGGATGATGGCTCTATGCAACCATTTGGATCTATGGTATCTAATGCATTGCCCAAGATGCCTGGAGGAGATTCCTGTGATACATATGTTACTCAACTGTACCCTCAATCTTCTGCTTCCCAAGGCTTTGGTTTGAGGTTAGGTCCTCCATCTCAAAGACTGCCCAACTCAAACAATTTTATTTCTCCTCAGGCTTTGTTACAGAATGTTGGCAATTTAAATTATAGTCCAATTAATCCCGAATCATTGGAGAAAAATCAGACATATTTGGGCCCTTCATCTTCTATCCAATCTTTGTCTTCTTCACATGAATTGTCTCGAAGAATGCTTGCTGTTAATAGATCCCCTACCTCTTTACAAACGGGCTTCTCTTCAAATTTAAATGTGCAAGGAAATTCCCTGACTTCCATGACATTGGATTCGCTTCAGACAAGAAATCAGTTTCAAACACAGTCCATATCTGAAGTACCGGAAAAGTCTCAGTCCTGGCAGGTGAAGTTATCTAGTTCTGTTGGTAAATATTCAGCTTTAACCCAATCCTCCACTCATTATGCACATGATCAGATTCCAACCAAGCCTTTTGGAGAAAGGTTTCCAGTTTTGGAGGCTTCACCTATGCCTCAACTGAATGCAATATCAGGCCCGTCTCAACAGAGTGAAATTTTAACAAAGCCTCATAATGTATGGAGAAATGTTCCAAGTCAGCGACAACAATCTGGTGCACTAACTGTCAAGTTTCCTTCTACTCTATCTTCATCTCTGGATCTGTCAAATAATTCTTTGACAAGCTCTTCCGAGGCTCATCATGTGTCGAATGACCAAGAATGTGTAAGAAGTGGACATAAATCATTAGAATTTGGTGGATCTTCTAATTTTCGAAGTTTCAGATTTGGTCCTGGCAAAGAAATGTTACAGCAGGGAACAACACCAGATATATTTGACAATTCTCAGTCAGGTGGTATATCTCAAGATCAAGACCATGTTTCAGATGCAATTGTTCATACCTCAGCCTCGTTGATGTTTCATTCCCAACCCCATGACCTTTATAGGGTAAGTCATAATAACAAATGTGCTTTATCTTTCATTATAAAACATCTCTTTCCTTCGGTTATCCGATCACATTTATAATTATGCCTTTGTTAACCAAGTGTAGGCAGCAAACAATGTTACAGAAGTTCAGCATGCTACTGGGAATCAGTTGGATAACAATGGTTCAAGTTCCAGACAAACTTTGGATAGTGGACTAAATGCAGCATTACAGCCTGATCAATCTGGAGTCGTGGATACCAGAATCCTAAGCTTCTTAGAAGTAAAAGATAGTCAAATTGCAAGAGCTTCTTCTAAGTCAGCTCTTTTAGTGGGATCTTGTCAGGACATGGTGACATTTGGCCACAATGACTCACAGACTCAATCTAGTAGCAAAGGTCTGCAGTCTAACCACACAAATTATAGCCAGGTTAATTTGAGGGTGGCCCCATCTTGGTTTAAACAATATGAATCTCTTCAGAATGGACAAATGGTCCCAATGTTTGACTCTGGACTAGCAAAAACAGCTGATTCACCGTTCTCTCTTGGAAAACCATCTCAGGATTTGCATATTCAGACTTCTGCCGAGCAACTTTCAGCCGCTGATGCTGATCAAGGTGGGAGGGTTTGGCCAAATGCAAATACTGCCTCAATTGCAAATCAACAACTTTCAGTGCCTTACATATTACCTGAAGAAACAAGGGAACAGCTAGCTATAATTAAGCCAAAAAAGCGGAAAACTATTTCCATTGAACCTCTACCATGGCACAAAGAAGTTACTCAAGATTCCAAAAGGGTTAGAAATATCAGGTATCTATATTATTAATGCCTCCTTTCTTTTTACTCTCATCATCCCATTTATTTTCTGTTTCACTTTTATCTAGGAGAATAACGGTTTTCTGTTATTATTAATGTGCTTGGTTTTTTCTTTTTCCCTCTTTTTGGAACAATCCCTATTTGACAAAAGCTAACTTAAAGTTCCGCCAACTGGAATTTTTAATCTAGCTTTAGTTGGTTGGCATTTTCTGTGTTGTTCTTGCCCTTTTTTCTTTGCCATGTAAATGATGCATTACTTTTTCTCTTGCAGCACCTCTGAAGAAGACTGGGCACAAGCAACAAATCGACTGATCGAGAAGGTGAACTATGTTAATGGTTTAAGAGTTTGTTTTCTTTGATACATTAAAATTGGGTTCTTATTTTCTTATCTGTTATAGGTAGAGGATGAATTGATTGAAGAAGTGCAACCAGTAGTTCGAGTAAAGAGAAGGCTAGTGTTGACAACACAGCTAATGCAACAACTGTTTTGTCCTGCACCAGCATCGTTTCTCTCTGCTGACGCAGCCTCAAATTATGATCCCATATCATACTTGGTCTCCAGATTATCATTGGGTGATGCATGTAGCATCGCATACAGCAAAACAGGTGACTTGTTTGAGGCAGTGGATTACAGCAACGTGTGAGTGTCACTCTTCATAAGCACATAGTGTTTTGCAAATCATGACAGAATACTCATTCGATTGCTTATTGAACTTCTTTTCCTTCAAAGCTTACCATTGCCTACAAATTTTACTCAGTTATGCAGAAAAGCTGAAAGTTTCCGAGAGAAGTGATCAACAATTCCTGGAGGTTCTGGACAACTTCATTGGTAAGGCGAAGAAGCTGGAAAAAGACTTCCAAAGGTGTGGGATAAATATTGCACTATTACTTGTCTTGAATCTTTTAATCATCACAAGATGAATTACTAGTGGCTCCTTCAACTGATAATTTTTTCTGAATGCTGTCCTTTCAAAAATGTAGATTGGACAAGACATCTGTTGTAGACGTCAGGTTGGAACTTAAGGAATTAGAAAAATTTTCTGTGATCAACCGGTTTGCCAAGTTTCATGTCCGGGGACACATGGATGCATCTGGCATTCTTAGACCAATTCCTCAGAGATATTTTGCAGCGCTACCAAGCCCTAAGAATCTACCTGATGAGGCACAATGTCTTTCACTATGATTATGAACTATATATGTCCAACTGAATCCTATGTAGATCAAGATCCTGCATTCCAGGGAATACTGCACATCCCGGCCTGTGACGTCCTTTATTATATTAACTTGCTGGCTGGTGTGCAAGAAAGAAGTGATGTGAAATGGAATGCAGCATTGGTCAACACCAAGTAACATAAGGGCTCTTTTAGGTTTTCAATTGAGGCCTGTCGTTGTCATTTTTGAGAAAGTATATATTTTTCCCATGTATATTTTAATGGATTTCCAAGGGACAAGAAGTATCCAAACTAACTTATAGGAAAAGAGGATCAGTAGTTTGAATGTCATCTGGTTCTTGTGACTTTAAAGTAGGCAAATCTAGTGTAATCTATGGAAGCATCTTTTTTTTTTCGCCCTGTTCTTCTATCTACTATATTATTCTTATCCTTTTCAGGGCTTCCTGTTATTAGCCCGGGAAACATGCAACCTGAGCTATTGAAGACAAAGCACTTCAGGACAATGAAACACTTCGGATAATACATTTGTTTCAGGTTCTGGAGTTAAACAGGAGCATGCACAATTGTAGACTTTACATTGGTTTAATTGGCTTTTAAAGAATAATAAACAAAAGCTTCTCTACGACTTGAGATTCCTTAAAAAAATAGGTAACTAGGCGTTGGACACAGGAAGAGAGCACAGAAGCTTCTGTTATAACTTTCATTGAAAAGTAAGTATTGGATGTTGATTCTGTTGACCCTCATTGTCATGAAAGATAAAGGTTGCCTTTCTTTTCATATGAATATAACTTGAGTAAAGGACAAGGAAAAGAATGCATATTGTTTTGTGAATTCCCTGGTAGTACTTTCTTCACTGAAACCGGCAATGACACGTCAGTGGTTTATGATACGATCAGTACCTTGTATCCACGTTGTCAGTATCAATATCTGATCCCCATGCATTGGGTAGGGGACGGGGACAGGGACATGCTTTTCCACTGGATCAAATAAATAATAAGAAACAAAAACAAGTCAATACTGGCAAGTGACAATCATTCCAATTGGTCTTTTGCTGTGCTGACAAGATTTGGTGGGTTCGTGATTTCCAACATTCCAACATTCCTTTAAAACTAAATCGGATTCAGCCCTTATTGTCTCAATCTGATCTCATCAAGTCTGAGATGGGACCCAGAAGTCACCACATGTCACTGCCATTGCCACAATCAAACGTCATTGTTTCCTAGTTCTAACAACCTGCTGCGGATGTAAACTTTGCGTGGTCCGTCCTGTCCTGTACCTGACCAGTATTTGATTTGAGTCCGAATATACGTTTGTTTGTCTCTCAGGGCTTTCCTGAGCGCGTGTCGACGAAGAGTAGCCATTTGGTGCTACAGAATTCTGAACAGGAAAGCAACACACAAAAAGCCACCAAACCAAACCCTGAGAATTAAATGGCGTATTTGGTTTCATTATTTATCCTATAAATTCTCATGTACCATGAGCTGCTAGTCATTTCGACGTGGTCATGACAAACCAAAGAACTAAATTTTATAAATTAAGTTAGGTCCTTTTGATAATTAGATTACAAGAAAGAAAATATCTCCATATAACAATTTTAAAAGCACAACATATAAATTCATTTATTTTGGCGGTGGAGTGCTATTATTACAATTTCTACCCCATCGCTGTCCTTAGTGCCGTTTTTCATCAATTCCTAATCAGTTTGTTATCTTTAGTTGCGCTTTCCTATAAGTCTTCTTTCATCATCATATCCCATTACGAGAGTCCTCTTCAATTATCCAATCATCAACTGTTCTTAATTCATATCCTAATCAAAAGCTCTTCTTGCATGTGTTATTGAAGATAGCCTTCGAAAAGCAAACAATTTATATCGTGATTATGTATACTGACAAAAATTGAACCTTCACATGTTACTACTTGCAAGACGGTAAGCTGGACCACAACCACTTGTTTTGATTAAACAAGAGCTAGAGGACCGGAACTCACCTTGAAAACAATAGCAGTATGTTGTTATATTTATGTGAGGAATCATTATCCAGGAGCACATGCACAAAAATATATTTTCACAAACATTTAACAAAATGTTTATCTATCCGTGACTTTAATCTGTGATGTCATTATCAATTGTTTCAAAGCTCATCACTCTAATATAAATTTTCTTTAAATCGTATAACAAATGCTATTAATTATAATAATGGACTGATATTATTCTAATCTGTTCATTTATAGTTACCTAGCTATATATCTATCCTCTGCAGGCGGATTCACCGGAGATATTGTGGTTAAAAGATAAGAGGCTTGACGTGGAACGAAATTTGATGGAATAAAAAATTGCAACATAATTTACTAGTCTGAATAAAATGTATATTTTAAGAATTCAGACTTTGAAAATTGACGTTTTATGTTTTATGTATATGGTGCCTCCTTAGAAGGAATCAAAATCAGTTTAATAATATCCTGTATCTCAACTATATTACCATAAATCCAAAATTTTAAGGAAATTTTGTCCATGTTATTTTTGTGTTTTTTCTCAAGCATTGAGGTGAATATGGACTCCAAATAGAGAACAGGAATACGAATTAATGGGATTCTCACAAACAACAGATCTGCCATGCTTTCCTTCTTTAGCCTTAAATGGGACACATTTGTAGTTAGGCACTTAATAGAAATTTGAGACTTCAGTAATTTGTTAATTGCCTGTACTATCAAGACACACAACCTTCTAAAAGTCAAGATAACAAAATAGAAGTACCTTTTTGTTATTGGATTTTGTTTTCTCAACATTTTGAGAGATCTCATACTATGAAAGTGTAGTAGCAGTGAAATAGGCCCTGGGAAAAATAAGCTAGAATCTACCAGATTTAAAACTCACCTGTAGTGAAGCTTCTTTTAACTTCTGTTCTACCTTGCCAAAACAACTCTTGTCTATACTACAAAACTATGCAGTGGTTCTAACTCAAAAATATTTACATAAACTAATGAAATGAAAAGTAAAACAATACTTAATACCAAGGGACATTGCATTAGATCCAAAAAACTATAATGTATTAAAGTTCATTTCCTTTTCATACATCTGTTTTCATAAACATAAAATGTTAAAAATGTTTCGTAGCAGAAAAGACTAAACAACACATTAGACTACCCTCCCACCTCACCTTCAGGAAGGAAATTATATGCAGGAGGTTAACAGAACAAGATACTTTTTAAATATGGAAGATGCCATTTAAAATAGAAGAAAACTTCAAAATGAATTAATTCCAATGAACATGCTCCCTAAGCAATATAACATTGGATTTGATGAACAAAAAAATTAGAAGTTTAAATCCTTTCACGATCCTTGCTGGTTTTATCCACATTGAACATGTTATTTCCACCCGGCAATTCAAGAACAGACATACATTACACAAGAATCTGGTCTTCATGCCAGAGACAGAGCTAGGGCTCTCTGATGGATCCTTTGCTCCAAACATACTTGCTTTCTCCTAGCGTCAAGGTTCAAATTGGTTTGCCACATGACGAGAACTAGGCTGTAGAGACAAAAAACACAATAAAAGCAAAAAGTCAAAAACATTACAAATCAAATTCCACATCCAATGGGAACGAGATTGTTAGGACCCGATCCGGAAACCGGATCCCAACCGAATATGAAACGAAGGACGGATAATCGAATCGGATAATTCTAATCCGAAGGCGACACGAATAGCCAAATGCGGAAACCAATCTCAAAACGAGAGTAAGCAAAATCGAATCGAGGCAAAACAAAATGGCTATCAATTAAACCAAAGCAAAGAGACGAAACATAAGGCGAAATCAAATTGGATGCGAATCGAATCGCAAATCGGAAGCGGATCCGAAAATATATACTTAGGAAAACTCTTTGCGTTGGAAACCTTAAGACATTCTAAATCCGGTATATATTTTTTCTTTTCCTTTCTTTTCTTTTCTTTCTTTCTTATACATTCCTTTCATCATTCCCATACAAAGCACTTCAATTCCTCATTTGGACAAATTCATCCTCAACCAATATCTCAATCTACTTGATCCTATTTAAATCATGACCATCAATTACACAAAATCTTACTAATTCCTTTTTTTTGTCAATAGACACTTAATACACATATTTATATATCCGCAATTCATACACAATAAACACTTCAATAATTTCGATCTTGTTCTTACAACCATTTAACAAAACAATACAATATGTACACATACAATCAAACGAAAACTTTCACTTTCTTTCACCCAATCTTCTTCTCATCACCTGTGGATGGGAATGAAGGGGGTGAACTTATAGCTCGTGGGTAACAGTTTATAAGAAATAAATAAGCAAAACCTTTAAAAACACTTTTCTTTTCTTTTTCTTGCAGAAACCTTGTTTGAAATTCATAAAGCACATTTTCAAAAGTTTTTTTCTCGCAGTAGTCGAAATCACAATTTTCAAAAACATGGATGCATCAATCGTAACACTTCACAATGCAAATGCACACATAA
>JANZLD010000008.1:18191804-18202350 GCA_026413575.1 Erythroxylum carthagenense | reverse complement strand
GCATTAGTGTCCAATAGAATTGTATTCCAAAATGAATATTTGTATTTATAATGAGCCCATTGTGGTTTTATTGTTTTACACATTGACTGATTGTAAATTATTGTTGAATAATTGTAATAACTGAAAATGTTTATTCTAAAACTGAAACTGTTTATTTCTGAACGTGAGCTCAGATTATTACTGTCTATTCCGCGCAATTGAATGGTTAAAAAAAATTATACTGAGTTTTGACCGACTGATGTAGTACGCCACCCTCGCGGGGCGCAAATTCGGGTATTGCCAATGATATCGGGTTCGGGTCACGCGGGAGTGGGGTGTTACATTGAAGCACTTCCAAAATGTTATGGATGAAGGTGTAATCTGCCCCTAGTAGAACTTATGAACGCAGGAGTCCAAAAGTGGTCTTCGACCTTAATTGGCTTCTTCTGGAGCAAGAGGCCAGCCTTTCCCATCATCAATGCTTGGGCTAAAACTAGATGGAACTCTAAAGGATTATAAAATGTAATGTTGCAAGAAGATGGTTATGTTTTGTTCAAATTTTTTGATGAAAATCAGTTGATGGACATTCTTGAGAATGGCCTATGGCAAATAGGAGACCAACTGTTGTTTGTACATAAATGGCAACCTGGAATGGTGGTGGATAGAAGCAAGATTGATACATTTCCATTGTAGGATAATTTTCATAACCTCCCACCCAAACTGTAGACCATAGAGAGACTGAGTTTTATTACTATTCATTTAGTAAGTCATTATGTATGAATTTGATGACTGTATCCATAGAGAGAATAAGATATGCAAAAATTTGTATTGATGTGCAAAAAACCTCTTCCTTCGTAGATAATCTATCTGTCATTTGTTTTGGAGAATTTGATGAATGGAAAAGAAAAAGAAATTACTCTTTCTTACCCCTAGAAGCCAAGTAACTCCAACAAAATCTGGCAACCTATACGGAAAATCTTTAAAACTGGTATGCAGTAGGAAATCTTGGGGTTAAAAACTAATGCTACCGATAAGTTTGACTTTAATGGAAACATTGTTGCTTGTTGGTTATGCTATTGCTCCATAAGAACAATAACAACAGACTCTCTCTCTTCCAAACTTTTATCTACCTTCTCTTTACTTCATTTACTTCTTTACCCCTTATCGCCTTCTATTTTTGGTTTTAACTTTTTCCCTCCCTTGCTTTTGATATGCTTCTAGACTTGATAGACTAATTAGGTGGGGTTTCACCCCCAGATGGTGGGCCTTCCCTAAGCCAATACGACGACAGGAGAGAAAGGGGAGGCCCCTTTGGCTACCGACTTCCATACCTGAACTAAGGAGTTCCATCCCTCTAAATCCCCCATATCAGACAAGCTTAATAGTATGAAAACTCGCCCACAATGCAATAACAATGTTGAGCCTACTCCTATGGATTCTTGAAAAAATAAACTTTTTACTCACCAGAAAAAGGGTCATTGAAGCACTTCCAAAAATGTTATGAATGAAGGTGTAATATGCCCCCAGTAGAACTTCTGAACACAAGAGCCCAAGAGTGGTCATCGACCTTAATTAGCTTCTTCTGGAACAAAAGGCTAGCCTTTCCCATCATCAATGCTTGGCTAAAACCAAATAGAACTCTAAAGGATTAGAAAATGTAGTGTTGCTAGAAGATGGTTCTGTTTTGTTTAAATTTTCTTATGAAAATTAGTTAATGGAAATTCTTGAGAATGGACTATGGCACATAAGAGACCAACTGTTGTTTGTACAAAAATGGCAGCTTAGAATGGTGATAGATAGAAACAAGATTGATACATTTTCACTGTGAGTTAATTTCCATAACCTCCCACTCGAACTCCAGACCATAGAGGGACTAAGTTTTATTGCTAGTTCACTTGGTAAGCCATTGTGTATAGATTCGATGACTGCATCCATGGAGAGAATAGGATATGTGAAAATTTGTATTGAAGTTTTAAAAACTCTTCCTTCTTAGATAATCTATCTGTCATGTGTTTTAGAGAATTTGGTGAAATGGAAAAATTACTCTTTCTTACCCTTAAAAGCCAAGTTACTCTAACAAAATCTAACAACCTACAGGGAAAGTCTTTACAATTGGTATGCAGCATGAAATCTTAGGGTTGAAACCTAATGCTACTGATAAGGTTGACTTTAATTTACCTAAGGACATCTTGTTGCTTGCTGATTGTGTTATTGCTCTACAAAAGTAATCGAGCAATTTGGATGTAGATGACACTATAAGACTGCTTATTCAAGAGAATGACACAAAATTTTCAAATGAGGGTAGGCTTTCTAATTGCAGCAAGGTTATCTATAGTTCTCCGCCTTTAACTTCGAGTGGTATATTGGAAGACAGTAGCACTAGAGGCTCTAAAGGTATGAATGATGTTTCAGTTAAGTTAATTCCTAATGAACCTAACAATACAAACAATATGGAGTCTATACAATAGTTTGATTACAAAGGGGATTAGGATTATTTCAAACTTCAAACTACTAATCTTAGGAGTAAATCTGCAAGGAAAAAGGGAAAAAATAAACAAATAGGGGTTCCCCCCTTGATGACAATCCTCATTTGGAACATTAAAGGGCTTAATGACCCTCTAAAAAAGTCCATGGTGAAGAAACTAGTAAAGGGAAAGCAGCCTTAGATGGTTTGTCTACTTGAAACCAAAGTTAAAAAACCTCTTCAACCAAATGACTTTTACTTTTTGGGTGTAAATTGGAAATTTTAGTCTAACCATCTCTCCCATTATAATAGGAGGATCATTTGTTTATAACTCTGATTTTTTAAATGTTTAGAAAGTTGTGGAAAGCGATCAACTCTTACATTTGAAGTGTCAACTAAAGGGGTATGACACAACTTTTGATATTACTCTTATATATGCTTCTAACTTTGGTTTTCAGGGACACAATCTATGGACAAGTTACAGACCTCTATTCAACATGCATGGATTGTTAGTGGAGACTTTAACTGCCCCTTAAATTCTACTGAGATAGAAAGGGGAAAAGGCTCTTTATAGGAGACACCAAAGAGCTCACTTCTCTGTTTAGTAAAGTGGATTTGATGGACCTCTCTTCGTCAGGTAGATTCATCACTTGGTCAAATAAACAGATAAGAGAAATGTTCATTAGGAAAAGACTTGACAGAACATTAGTGAAACCTTTCTAGGCAGCCCATTTTCCTCTCTTCCATATTCATTTTGGGGACATTGTTTTCTCTGACCATTCTTACATACTTATTAAAGGAATAACTTAGGTTAACAAGATTGGAGCCCCTTTGCAATACTTCAATGGCATCTCCCAAATGGAGGGGTTTATGAATATCATTTCTAGTTGTTGGAATTAGGAGATACAAGGGTTCAAAGCTTATTAGCTTATGTAGAAAATAAAAAAGGTAAAAGCAACACTTAAGCTCTTCATCCAAGATCAATCTCACAACCTTTCAGTCCTTAAGCAAAGACTTAAGACAACTCAAGAAAATTGTTACAATGATCCTCATGATGCCAACTTGCAAACTGTGAAGGCAGATATCTTAAAGGAATATTAGCAAGCCAATAGCTTGCAGAACTATACCTTAAAACAAAAAGCTTGCATCAAGTGATTGAGAGATGGAGATTCTAACTTTAAATTCTTCCATCTGCTATTATTTCTAGAAGAAACCAAACTAGAATCTCATAATGATGTGGAAGGTAGCACTTATTCAAATCATAACTCCCTTTTTGATTTGGAAAAAAAAGCTTCTTTATTCAATTGATGAGGTATGATGACATTGAAGAACTCTTTGGCAATATGAAGAACCTCTTCACAAGCTCAATTGATCAAGATACAAACGCTTCCTTGATTTCCCCTTCCAATGAACAGGAGCTTAAAAGGGTGCTCTTCAACGTACTTAGGAGATTACGAGAACTTTATTCATTGAAGTTATGAAGGAATTCTTCTCTTCTTCTAAGTTGCTTCAAGAGATTAACCACACATACATTTATAAGAAAGCTCAACCTATGTATATGTCATACTTCAGACCATTCTCCTATTGCAACACTCTTTATAAAGTTATCACTAAGCTATTTGCTGAAATATTGAAAAAAGTGTTTAAGGAAGTTATAAAAATCTCATAAGGAGCTTTCATCCTGGGGAGGCATATTAGCAACAACATACTACTTATTTAAGAGCTGATCAGAGAATACGAGTCTAATAAAAAATCAACTATTGCTTACTGAAGATTGACTTTTATAAATCTTTTGACAGCCTCAGTTGGAGATTCATAAAAGCCTGTTTAGAAGCTATGGACTTCCCTGATATGTTTGTGAAGTGGATTATAACCTGCATCTCTTTTGCCTCCTTTAGTATCTTAATCAATGTCCCGCCCTTCGCACCTTTTGGAATGCAAAAGGCATAAGGGATCAAGGGGATCCCATACCCCCTACCTATTCACTATAGTTATGAAAGGCCTGTCCAAGTTATTAACAAAGCTTATTGCTACAAACGATAAATTCAAATTCCATCATAGATGTGCAGAAAACATAGCTTTTATTTACAAATGATCTTCTTCCTTTTTTGTGGAGCAGAACTTATATCTATCAACCTACTGCTACAGATTTTTTAAACTCTTCTCCAAATGTTTTGGTTTAAGGATAAATTTTGAGAAGAGTAACTTATACCTGTCTAAAGATGTTAGAGACAAGGAGCTAATCAGTAGAATGATTGGTATATGCTTACATCCTCCTTCTTTCAAATACTTAAGAGTACCTATTATCTCCTCTAAACCCAAATTTTTTGATTGCATCCATCTTCTTTAAAAGCTCAAAGGTAAGATTAATGCATGGCAAAGCCGTAACTTTTCTTATGCAGCTAGACTGACTTTGATCATCTTTATTCTAAATAGAATGCATTGACATTGGTCTGATCATATTATTTTGCCTAATAGAGTAATGAAGGAGATGGACATAATCTTTAAAACATCTCTTTGGTTAGGTAACTCAGAGAATGCTAAGAAAGCGAAGGTTAAGGGGAGTGAGGTCACTAAACCTAAGAAATAAAGGGGCTTGGGCATTATATTCATCTCCATTATATAAAAGGTGTTCTTATGACAAAGACTCTAGAGACTTTTTATAGATAGGGAAGCTTTATAGATTAAATGGATGCATAAACTTCACATAAAAAATGCTAGTTTTTGGCAGCTCTTACCTTCCACTCAATTCTCTTGGATCTTCAATCATTTATTGCAACTCAGAAGCTTCATTTACCCCTTCATCAAACATAAGATTGGTAACAGGGAAAACACGTTGCTTTGGAATGATAATTGGACAAATGCTAGTCCACTTCTTCATAGATCTGAACTCAATCGGTTGCAAAATAGACTTCCTGCCTCCTCTAAAGTCTCTGATATCATTCTTAATGGAACATAGCATGGAAACTTTAGAGGATTTCATGCTTTAGAGCCACTTCTTCCTACTCTCCGTGTCCTAAGTAATGCAGATTGCTTCATCTGGACCCCAAACCTGTAGGGTCTTCACTAATGCTTCCTGTCATTTACTTTTCAATAGTGTCTGTACTGATGTTGCTTGGCACAATCTCGTTTGGAAAAATCTCTCAACCTAAAAGCTTCCATTATCACATGGCTTGTGGTCAAAATAGACTTCATCGAAGAATAGATGGTATGGCCAACATGACTCTATTTGTAAACTGTGTAGAGTGCTTGAGGAAGATCAAAATTGTCTATTCTTTAATTGCAACTACTCTAAAGTGGTATGGGGCCGCATCCAACAATTGCTAGGAATAACTATGAAAACATTATATTGGGAGCAAACTCTTGATAGATTTATTTCTTTAACTAGACTGGGTCAACTGAATGTTATTCTCATCAAAATCGCTTTTGTAACCACCATTTATTTACTGTGGAAAGAAAGGAACAACAAGTTGTACAAGGGCGCTGTTGAACATAAATATCAAGTTGTGGATCGTTATATAAATTGGAAAAGAGTTGTCATTATTGCCAAAAAAATGAAACACCTCCTCACCCTGATATCAAAAGCAAATGGCACCTTTGAATTTATCTCCATTCCTCTATGGTCTCTTCCCATTTTCTTCTTTCCTCAATTGTTTGTAATTGGTATTTGTAGCTAGGCGAGAGCCTACTAACTGAACTTATTATAATGTTGTAACAATATAAGGAACACAACCCTTGTTCTCATGTTTGAGAGAAAGCGGACTTGGAACTATAATATTTCCAGATTTCTGAAGAGCCAACTTAGATGCAACGGGTCGATAAGCAGAAGAAATGGAGGAAGATGATGCCCAGAGGAAGTCAGCGACGAAAGCAACAGCTAAAAGAGCTACACATGATATTACAATCACCAACTTTGTTGAAACGTGTTTGATAATTTGGTTATGTCCTAACCTGGCCATGTTTGTCCAAAATCAAAATCTAGAAAGAAGCTATCTTTATGTGGAGGGAGGGAGAATTTGATGGGAAAAGAATTAGTGTCCTCGAAGAAAGTGTGGGATGTTCTTGTTGCACGTTTCTGTCTACTGGACTAAGATTTTCAGTCTCTTTGGAGCTCAAAAGAATAGTGTAGGCTTTTGTAAGGAAGTTGGTGTGGCCCTAGGTCGAGAAGCTCGCAGTATCATGGCGTTACTTTTTATCACTGAACTGGTCGCTAGGAATCACATATCTGGTTACTTGATCATTTCTTCATTTGAATGTTTTATAAATTATAGTGAAGCTTGTAATGCTTAACTCTTATAGTTATTATTAGCTCATGCAAGAAAAAGCTAGGATGAAGATACAGGCTTCTCATTTGTGCATTGCAGTATGACCAGAAAAGGAACCGGTGTAATGTTGGGACATGCATGGACGGAGATGTCAAAAGTGGTGTTTGCTTACACCGCCATGACAAGCGTTGTTGATCCTATTGAATGGTCTAACAACAACTATCTAGACTTTGTACTCCAGACTCTTGGTTACTTACACCTCACTTCACTGCTGCTTATATATTTGGAGTGTCAGGAAGCTGTTGTTAATGAGCTCACAGAGACATTCTAACACTTGAGTCAATATAGTAAAAAAGAAACGACTCGTGCTATAAGACAATAACCCACCTGGAGATACCAACTGTTTTGTCTTGAACAATCAAAGGTATTGTGAGCAAATAATCATTTTCATGTTGTCATGGAACAAGTAAGTTTTCTTTTCTCTATCTACTTACTATCTCCAGATTATCCATTACATCTTTATTTTTCCCTGTGTATCCCTCTTATGCTTTTTAGGTTTAGTCGTGAGATTTCCTTATCTAGGTTTTGTGATTCCAGACTCTTTGGATATGAATGCGTTTATTTATATTATTAACAGTATCTAGTGTCTCTGCTGATCATAGTAAGTTTCGTTCTGTGATTTATTAATTGTTGTTGGAGGTCTGAGCTTGTTTCTATTAGTTTAGCAAAAATTTCTGTACATGAAGTTTTTTTCCCTCTACATCCATGTTCTTTCATTGGCTTCGGATATGCAAAATGGGGGTAGGAGGTTGCTTCATCTTTCTTGATTCTTTACTTCTGGTAAATCAAAGTCCCATGTTTTAAACATAGTTTTCTCTATCTATAATCTAGATTGTTTTTGTTAGATGGAAGTGTTAGTTGTAGTTAGACGGGTAACAACATAAGATTTATTACTTTTGAAGGCTAGACTTGCATAGTATACAAGGTAAACTTTGGTTTGGAGTTCCTTCCGTAGACAATAGTAAGTTGTAATTGTAGATGGAGGGACAGAGGGAGAGGGAGAGGGCATGTGTGTTTCAAAAGCAAGGTATTTATTAACCCTGTGCAGAAAAACGCTTTTTTGACATTGAAAATTTGCTAAATCTACGCTTAGGAATACCACCAATGCCGCCCAGTATAGTCCATCTGCCTACGTGTTTAATGCGGATTAGACTTCTCACATCAGTCTTTTCTGCTTCCCGTTACTACTTTACGCCTTCTGACTAGCAAGTCCCCCTTTATAAGACAAGCTTTTATTTTTAGTTATTACGTGTTTTTACAACTTACTCTTAAAATTTTTACTTCTTTAGACTCTCTTCTCACTAGGCACAAATTCTATCTTGCCTGCCACTTTCAAAACCTCTTAGCGAGATCTCCAACTTTGACGAGAACGGGTGTGTTTATTGTGTGGGTTTCAACAATTTTTTATGTTCAAATCAGTCATGTCATTTGCTTTCATACTGGTATTCTTTGTGCATGATTAAGGCTTCCTTTAGTTGGCAAATTATTTATTATTTATCGTTGTTCTATTTTATTGCTATTTTATTATTTATTAATTTATTAATTATTATTAGTTTTTCGTATATTATTATTATTATTAGTATTATTATTGTTATCATTATTTTTTATTTTTTATTTTTTATTGTAGTTGTGCGGTGGGGTCTATTAGTTGCAACTTTTAAGAATTTCTTAGGATAGTACAGGGGGAAACGTAAGAGACACAAGTTAGGAGGGATGCCTTCAGATTGAGCAAATAGAATCAGTACAAACGGGTTAGTACGCGCAATTTATATAAAAACGGAAATGATTTGATAAGGATAGGCCCTTAGAACGTAGGAACCCTCACGGGAAAGTCCTTAGAATTAGTAGAAATTTTAGACAAGTATAGGATACATATAGTATCCATTTAGGAGACTAAGTAGGTAGGAGCTAAAGCAAAGGAAATATGAGGTTCAAATTATGATACTCGAGAAGTACGCAAAAGCAGAATGAGGTAGGTATCTTAGTTGATAAGAGACTTATAAACAAGATAGTGGGGATCAATCACAACAATGATAAGATAATGGTGGCAAAAATTGTTTTAAGCAGTGTGGTTCTCAATATAATATGTGCTTATGCACCTCAAGCTAGCACAAACAGACAACAAAAACGAATATTCTGGGAGACATTGGAGGGGTTGCTTCTTTAAATCTCTAATACTGAGCAAATCATCATAGGTGAGGATTTTAATGGGCATATAAAGGCAGATTTAGATAGTTATACGGGTTCAGATACGACACTATGAATGATGGTGAGGTTGATTTATTAGATTTAGCCATAACATATGAGTTAGTTATAGTAAATTCATTTTCTAAGAAAAACGAAGCGCACTTGGTGACATTTCAGAGTAGCACCACCAAGACACAAATTGATTATCTTCTTGTTAGGACAAGTGCCAGATCATGGTGCAAGGATTGCAAAGTGCTTCCAGCCGCATGCCTTTCAACCTAACATAAATTATTAGTTTTGGATATAGGAATTAAGGGATGGAGGATACAACTTTTTACTAAGCCATGCCACAAAATCAGATGGAGGAGACTCAAATGGGACATGGTGGAACATTTTAGGACTCAGGTTGGGAATAATACAACATAGGCTGTGAGTGGGGATGCGAATTGGATGTGGCAGGGAGTAGCCCTCATAGTGAGAGAGACTGCTACTAAACTCCTAGGAGTATCTAAAAGATAGGGGACGATGGAATCCTGGTGGTAGTCAGACGAGGTCTAGGGGACGATAAGGGTGAAAAAGAGAGCTTTTAAAGATCTGTTGGCAAGTGCAACAGAGGAGCAACAGATTATTAATAGAGTAAAGTATAAACTGGCAAAGCAGAAGGAAAAGGGGACTATCTCAGTGGATAAAGGAGACGCTTACGAGTATATGTACAGGGATTTGGATATGGTCAAATGAGCACAAAGAATTTTTCAAGATAGCAAGAGCTAGGGCACGTGAGACAACGGATTTCAACCAAGTCTACTATATACGTGACGAAGCAGGACAAATACTCATAGATGCCAAAGCCATTAAACGGAGGTGGAAGAGATACTTTTATGACTTATATAACGAAGACATATTGGTCAACATAGAGTTAGAGGAACCTCCCATATCGGGACAATGTCTAAACAGGTACTCCTAGGGAAGGATCACAAGGGGAGAAATTACAAAAGTTTTGAGGAGGATGGGGAGCTGAAGGGTTGTAGGATTGGATAACATCCCTAAAGAGGTATGAAAGCAACAAGGAGCTGTCGGTATTGAGTGGTTAGTTCAGCTATTTAATGTGATCCTCGAGTTAGCCAAGATGCCGGATGAATGGAGATTGAGTAGGTTGATCCCTTTGTACAAGGCCAAAGGAGACATTCAACAATGTCAAAACTATCGAGGCATCAAATTGCTAAGTCATACTATGAAGTTGTGGGAGAAAGTAATTAAAAAGAGAATCCAGAAAGCTGCTTTTATATCAGCCAACCAGTTCAAATTTATGCCTAATAGGTCCACGATAGAAGAAATACATCTAATTCGAAGACTAATGGAATGCTACAAGGAACAAAAGCAGGATTTGCATATAGTTTTTGTAGATTTGGAGAAGACGTATAACAAGGTTTCTAGAGAACTCATATGGTGGTGTTTGAAGGCAAAAGGCATTCCCAGGACATATATTAGAGTGATTAGGGATATGTATGAAGGAGCATTGACTAGCGTAATGACGATAGGAGGCGATACAGAAGCATTCTCTATTGGTGTTGGACTACATCAAGGCTCGACT
>JANZLD010000008.1:18180442-18191704 GCA_026413575.1 Erythroxylum carthagenense | reverse complement strand
ATCTGTGGTATCAGAGCAAGAGTAAGAGTGTTAAGTTATAAGCAGTTGGAGTCCGGTCTCCGGATCGGGTTCCGACAGATGTTGCATTAAAGGAAGTGAATTTGGGACAACTTAGAGTGGAAGTTAGGTTAGGATAGATGGAGAAACCTAGGGAAGGCTCTTGAGTGAACCTATCCTGAAAGGTGTTATTTTGGTAAAGTGGGCATTTTAGCCGTGTCATATTTTTTTCGAGAGGAGTGGAAGGGAAAATTTTGGGCCTTCACCACGGCGAACTTTCCCTGAAGGGTCTCCGCATGAGCTCTCGTCCGTTCACCGCGGCGAAACATAATGTTGCCGCGGTGAACCTGTCCTACAGGACCTAAGGATCCAATGTTTATGGTAATAAAACATGAAGATGAACCGATGAGGATTAAGGAGATTTCTTTGGATTACGCCCACGTTATATGACTCCGGATAGTGGGCTAATGAGGGTTCTTTGAAATAACCCTACAGGGTAATAAGCTCACATTTTAGGACTTTGAAGTTGGGCTCCAAAAACGGGGCCCTACATTATTAGACCTTGTGTTAAGCATAGAGACATGATTTTGCATTGGTGGTTATTAGGAGGCAACACTGCTTAATGTACTTTGTTAAGAGTTTTGCCTTCTTTGATCAGTTAGGCCATTTGGAAAATAAGATGTTTTGCAAAGTTTGATGGGGCTAAGATTGATATTTCTTTCTATATTTTTGATATTATATAGGTTGTGTGTTTTATTTTGCAAGAAACTCTATTCCTGTCTATCTCCAAGCTTAATTGGCAAGAGGTGGTTATGACAGTAGGAGCATAAATAAGGCCAATGACTGTAAATATTATTAAGTGGATCACTCCACCAGCTGGTTTTTATAAGCTCAACATTGATGGAGCATCTAAAGGCAACCTTGGCAGGGGGGCATTTTAAAAGATTCAACAGGCGATCTCATTTTAATATATTCTTTGGCCCTTGATGACATCATAAATGTTCAGGCTGAGATTCGAGCTTTACTATAAGGTTTGGAATTATATACAGAGATACTAGAAGATTCCCAATTGTTGATGGAACTTGATGCTAAAGTAATTGTGGATATGCTTAATCATCATTATCAGATTCCATGGCAAATTAGGCACCTTATTCGGGAGGTACATCAATATACTTTTGTGAAAAAGATTAATTATTATTTTAAGGAGGCTAACTAGGTGGTAGACTATATGGCAAACTTGGGTTACTCCTTAGAAGGATTATTGGTTTCCAAAGAACGGACGTAGTTTCCACTGTGGCTTGTGGGGAATTATAACTCTAGATAAAATATCTTACAGTGGAAATTATAACTCTAGATAAAATATCTTACCCTTCAATTCGAGTTAGAGCAAGATAATTCATAATCATAGCAACTTTAGTGCATATACTTTTTCAATGTTTCTTCAGTTTTAGTGCATTTACTTTTTCAATGTTTCTGTTACCATTTTGCTCCTGCTTTTATTAGTTGGCTTTTACTTATAGTAATATTGTGAAAATCAATCTCTTACACTTTGTTCTCTTTGAATAAATTAATAAAACAAGGTACCATCCCCTCTAAGGTTTTGCCCCTGTCTTTTTTTTTATTAAAAAAACTCAGAATAGATAAAGATAGCGGTGATGAGTTTACTTATTCCCTAAACTCAAGGAATAAGTAAACTCTTGAATTATATATTCTGTATGTTTTCTTCAACCAAACAAGGGAATAATCTATTTTCAAGAATAAAACAGGAATGGAATGGTTATTCCAGTCAACCAAACACCCTGATAGGGAATACAAGTTTATATAAACACTCGATTGAAGTGTTTGGCTAATATTTTGTAAGTTATATCTTCTTAAAAAAACCTCCTCAAAATCATGATTTCTAAATATATCTTTTACATTATTTCTTAGGTTTAGGTTAAGAAAAAAAGTTGTCTTCAATATAATTAATAATATATTAAAATCAGTTAATGGACATTATTGAGAATGGTCCGTGGCATACAGGAGATCAACTGTTGTTTGTTCAGAAATGGAAGCCTAAAATAGTGATGGATCGAAGCAAGATTGATACATTTTCACCATGGGTTAATTTCTATAACCTCACACTGGAACTCTAGACCATAGAGGGACTGTGTTTTATTTCTAGTTCACTTGGTAAGCCATTGTGTATGGATTCGATGATTACATCCATAGAAAGAATAGGATATGCAAAAATTTATATTAAAGTGTAGAAATCCTCTTCTTTTCCAAATAATTAATCTGTCATGTGTTTTGGAGAATTTGGTGAAATGGAAACAAAGAAATTACTCTTTCTTACCCTTAAAAGCTAAGTAACTCCAATAAAATATGGTAACCTACGGGGAAAGTCTTTAAAATTGGTATGCAGTGGGAAATCTTAGGGTTAGAACCTAATGCTACTGGTAAGGTTGACTTTAATTTACCTGAGGACAACTTGTGCTTGCTGATTATGCTATTGTTTTATAAGAGCATTGAGCAATTTGGATGTAGATGAAAATGTAAGACCAGTTATTTAAGAGAATGACATAAATTTCCAAATAAGGGAAGGCTTACTAATTGTGGCAAGGCTGTCTATAACTCTCCTCCTTTAACTTTGAGTGGTATATTGGAAGATAGTAGTACTAGAGGCTTCAAAGGTATGGATGATGTTTCAATTGATTCAATTCCAAATGAACCTGATAATACAAACGACATTGAGTCTATGTAGCAGCATGATTACAAAGGGGACCAAAAGGATTTCAAACTTTAAACTGGTAATCCTGCTAGAAAATCTACGAGGAAGAAGGATAAAAACATAAACAAAGGGGGTTCCCCCCTCTATGATGATCTTTGTTTGGAACACCAGAGGGTTTAATGACTCTCTAAAATAGTACATGATTAAGGAACTAGTCAAAGAAAAGTAATTTTGGATGGTTGGTCTGCTTGAATCTCTCCTATTATAATGGGAGGATCACCTGTTATTATAACTATGATATTTTGGATGTTTAGAATGTTTAAGAAAGCGATCAACTCTTACATTTGAGGTATCAACTAGAGGGGTATCATACAACCTTTGATAATACTCTTCTATATGCTTCTAACTTTGGTTTTCAGAGACATAAGTTATGATTAGATCTATACAGGTTACAGCCTACTATTCAGCACACGTGGATTATCAGTAGAGACTTGAACTGCATCTTAAATTTGTAAGATAAGGGGGGGGGGGGGGAGAATGTTCCCTATAGAAGACACCAAAGAGCTCACTTCTTTACTTCATAAAGTGGATTTGATGGACCTCTCTTCATCAGGTAGATTCTTCACTTAAAATAAACAGATGGGAGATATGCTCACAAAACATTGGTGAATCCTTTTCCAGCCACCCATTTTTCTCTCTCCTATGTTCATTTTTGGGACACTGTTTTCTTTGACCATTCTTACATGATTATTCAAGGAATAGCTCAGCTTAACAAGATTTGATCCCCCTTTTGATACTTCAATGGCATCTCCTAAATGGAGGGCTTTATGAATATCATTTTTAGTTGTTAGAAGCAGGAGATACAAGGGTTTAAAGCTTATCAAACTCATGAAAAAATTGAATAAGGTTAAATCAGTGCTTAAGCTCCTCATCTAAGATAAATCTCATAACCTTTCATTCCTTAAGTAAAGACTTAAGACAGCTCAGGAAAATTGTTACAATGATCTTCATGCTCTCAACTTGCGAACTGTGGAGGCAAATACTTTAAAGGAATATCAGCAGGACAATAACTTGCAAAACTCCATCCTAAAACATAAAGCTTATATCAATTGGTTAAGAGATGGAGATCCCAAGTATAAATTCTTCTACTTTGCTATTATTTTAAAAAGAAACCAAAGCAGAATCTCACAATTTAATGATGTGGAAGGTAACACCTATTTAGATCACGACTCCCTTCTTGATTTAGAAGAAAGCTTCTGTATTTGGTTGATAGGGTATGATGACACTAAGAACCCTCTTGCAATATGAAGAACCTTTTTGTAAGCTCAATTGACCAAGATACAAATGCTTGCTTAATTCCCCCTTTCAATGAGCAGGAGATTAAAAAATGCTCTTTAGTTTGCATCTTACCAAGCTTCGATCCCTAATGAATTCTCTGCTAGTTTTTTACATCATACTTGGGAGATTACGATGACTCTATTATTGAAGTTATGAAGGAATTTTTTTCTTCTTCTAAGCTGCTTCAAGAGGCTAACCATACATACATTTGTTTATTTCCTAACAAAGCTCAACCTATGTATATGTTATACTTCAAACCAATCTCCTATTGCAAAACTCTTTATAAAGTTATTACTAAGTTACTTATTGAAAATTTAAAAAAAATGCTTAAGGAAGTTATAAATCACAACCTTTTTTATAAAGTTATTAAATGGATGCATGAAGTTCATGTTAGAAATGTTAGTTTCTGATAGATTTTACCTTCCACTCAATTCTATTAGATCTTCAATTATTTATTGTAGCTCAAAAGCTTCAATTACCCCTTCCTCAAACACAATATTGGTAATGGGGAAACAAATTGCTTTGGTATGATAATTGGACAAACGCTAGTCCACTTCTTTATAGATCTGAACTCAATCAGTTGCAAAATAGACTACCTGCCTCCTCTAAAGTCTCTAATATCATTCTTAATGGAGCATGTCTTGGCAACTTTAGAGGATTTCATGCTTGAAGCCACTTCTTCCTACTCTCTGTGACTCAAGTAATGCAGATACCTTTATTTGGACTCCAAATTCATAGGCTATCTTCACTAATGCTTCCTATCATTCACTTTTCAATATTGTCTCTTATGATGTTGCTTGGCATAATCTTCTTTGGAAAAACTCTCTCAACCTGAAAGCTTCTATTATCATATGGCTTGTGATAAAAAATAGACTACAAACGAAGAACAAATGATGTGGCCAACATGACTCTATTTGTGAACTATGTAGAGTGCTTAAGGAAGATTGGAATAATCTACTCTTTAATTGCAACTACTCTAAAATGGTATGGGGCTACATCCAACAATTTATAGGAATAGCTATGCAAACACTGGATTGGGAACAATCTCTTGATAGGCTTATTTCTTTAACTAAATCGAGACAATCGAATGCTTTTCTCATCAAAATTGCTTTTGTAACCACCATTTATTCACTGTGGAAAGAAAGGAATAACAGGTTGTACAAGGGCATTGCTATAGATCAATATTAAGTTGTGGATCGTAGCATAAACTAGATAAGAGCTATGATTATTGCCAAAAGAATGGAACACTGCCACACCCACGATATTAAAAGCAAATGGCACCTTTGAATTTATATCTCTATTCCTCTATAGTCTCTTCTTATTTTTTTCTTTCCTCATTTTTGTAAATGGTATTTGTAGCTAGGCTAAAGCCTACTAACTGAACTCATTACAATGTTGTAATAGTTTTCACTATTGTTAATACAAATTGTTTTAAATTTTCAAAAAAATTATACCAAACTTGTACGTAATATCACAATTTTCTTGAAATGTCATTAATTTTATCAAAAATATATTTATGGCATGGTAAATAATAAAACAATTTCATTTTCTAAATATTTATTTATTGAATTATAATAATTATTATTTAAGATTAAATTTTATTTATAATATCATTCATACTTATAAAATGATACTAAATATTAAAGTGATTTAATTAAAGTAATACAATTAAATAAGTGATTTGATTGATTAGTTATAAAATTATAAGGCTTCAATCAAAATATCATATCCTTAAGAGCTTTCGAAAATATATCAATATTATAAAGAGATTGTGGCAGACGTCATTATATAGTAATTTATCAACCATTTTATATTTCATTCCAATTAATTTTTTGAATTGTTAGTATGGTTTTTACTTACAATATTTTTACTTCTAAGTCATTAGACAAGTAATTTCCTTTCCTTAGAATTGTACTTAAGCGTTTCCTACCTTATACAACTGTTATATAATTTCAATATTTCCATACTACAGAATCGTATTAAAGATTGTATTTCATTATAATAGTAATTATCTCATTAATAATATAATTGCTTTTCAAAATTTTAAAATTATTGATAGAAAATATATATTTTAAAATATTTAAAATAAAAATGATTATTATAATGTCAAATTATTTATAGGTTATAGGTATTTTGTAAACATGTACAAAAGCCTGTCAATTGGAACTCTAAATACCATATCAATTTAAATTAAACAATAAATTGTTTTTATATAAAAAAGATAAAACTCTTTACAATTAAAAAATAAACATAACCTCTTTTTTGTGCAATTTCTAGATTAAGTAACTAGTAATTGGTGTAATAAAGGATCGCGTAATTGAAGTTGTGATACCTAAAATAAAATGGTAGTCTCATATAACATCTTTTTGTAATACCTTTTTGTCTTATTTATAATGAATAACAGATACAATATGAATATATCTATATATATAAATGAATAATGTAGAATATTTTGAAAATATGAATCATAAAAGGAAGAATTTTTAATTGACATAATTATGTAAGCATGATAATATAACATATTTATTTCAATATTATAATTTATATATGATAATATAACATATTTATTTCAATATTATAATATATATATATAAATTTTCAAATTTTAATACATCCTAAATTAATAGTAAATTATCACTTTTGGTAAATTAGTCATGATTTGCTTTAGTTGTATCTAATAGTAATAATAAAAATGACAAAAATTAATAAATAAAAATAAAGTGAATCTTTATAATTTAAAATGCTGAATACAAAATTTAATGCACTTTTATAAAGAAAGTTTCTTCTCAATATTTTCAACTTTAACAATTGCATATCTAAATAAAATGTAAAAAATTTATTTCTAATAATGAAGAGTTAGATTGCAGGAAAGGTTGTATAAGAAAAAGATGAGAAGAACAAAACAAGTGGAGAGGGTGGTGTGATCTATGAAGGTTGAAGGAGTGATTGACTTGTGATGTATCTGGTAAGTTTGTTGAAAAAGCTATAAAGAATGAGGTAGTATGCAGCAAATATGAGCAGATGTCAGAATGTTGGAGGGAAGAGAATGAAGCTAAGGTAATAAAGTTGATAGCGTACGTACACTGCAAAATTTACCTGACTCTGTACATTAAAATTTGTAGTTATGTTGAGTTGGGATCGAATTAACAGGAAATGTTCAGTTAATTTATGCAACAAAATTAATTGATGTTAAGGAAACTATAAAAAGGGGTTTCAATTTTTAGCAATATAAAAAATAAAATAAAAATAAACTATAAAAAATAAATTAAAACAAGCAATTGAAAATGATTAAAGTGTCAAATATAAGTAAGGTTCGGTTCTAGGATCAATCTCGGCCTAAACATGATCAAGCATATTCCATCATCCAAATGTCTTTAAACCTCTCTTCGGACTATTAATTTGAGACTAACAATACGCTATGATAATCTTAGTTTTTCCTTAAGTTGTGTTTGATTAAGATATGATAGTTGATTAAACCTAACTACTGAATAATCTAAGATATGATCTTTAGATTCAATTTGGTAGTAACATTATGTGAAAAATGATCAATATAGGCAATTGATTAAATATAACCTAAGTTATGTCATTCCTAACGATTCAAAACCATTAGATGCTACTAACAAACATCAAATGTAACGATTATGAATTACATTTAACAATATAGCAATAGGTTCATAATAAAACAATCAAAATAACATATTAAGATCATCTACACAAAACCTGATTCAATCAACACAACAATTTAAAAAGAGTTTACATCATTAATAGGATGAAATAGCTTAATTGTGACTTGATGTCGATATCCCCATTAAACTGACATTGGGAAGTTAACCCTCCATCTCTATGTTCAAGCTTCCACCATCGACCAACATCTTCATTGCCACTGTCTGTGTTGAAAAATGAAGAGAGAACTATTAGCTAGGTTATATCCTAAGTAATGTCTTTATACCATCAAAATATTGCTTTTTATAGTAAAACCTATGGATAGGTGGCATCTCTCATAGCCATGCATGGCCTCTCACGATTATACATGGCCATGCACGGTAGTACATAGCCCTCTCACAGTTGTGAAATGCCTTTCACGAGCTTCTCATAGTCGTGACCAGCATGGTAATGATTTGGAATGAATCAAGTTATAACGAGCTAGCTCTTTGAATAATCGAAAAGGAGAATCCTTTGATGAATAATAGCACATGTCAATGTGAGAAGCATGACACCTAGGTAACTGTTACTGTGAGAAGCATGGATGGCTGAGTGAGAATGCAATTGTCATCATCGTGAGAAGGCAACTAGCTATCATGAGATTGCATGGGAGCTAACGACAAAGAAGTATGGTAGCTAGCCTATTGTGAGCATGCATGGGCTATTAAGAATACTCACGCCCATACAATCGGTTGTTATAGCCGTGAGACTTCACTCATGGCTATGACAATTTCCAACAGGCGTGAGTCTTTCCTTTGTTCTTCACTTGGCATTCTAACTTGTCCCTTCTTCTTTCAATCCTCTTCTTGTTCTTGCTCCATGAATCAATAGAGTATGGACATTGAGAAGATGAATTCAATGAATATACTTTCATGTCACTTTGGCTCCTTCACTTCTGAATTGTATCTAAAATCAAATATGAGCTAAAGTGAGTATCCTAAGCATTTCTAGATATTAATCACTAAGTGTAGTAAATCAAATGAATCAACATTAAGCACAGATCAAGTTCCCCCACACTTATCTTTTGACCGTCCTTAAGCAAATTGTCAAAATCATAATCAAAATCATAAACCAAAATCCTTACTCATTTTCCATATTTCCTAAGAATAGATAATCATAAGTAAAGATAAATGAATTTAAAAACCTAAAGCATTCACTCAACATTTAAAGCTTCTAATCATGATTAATTAACATTCATCACCCTTGGAAACTGAGTAATCTAGAGTTAGATTTGGACAAAAGATGTTTAAACATGATATTTCTACGGGGACACTCAAACACCATTTATGATCATAACAATCCACACCTTTGCATATTATTTCACTTCTCCACCACTAATCAAAGGACTTATCTAGGGTTGTAATGTGGGCAAGGGTAAGGTGAGATGTATTTTGTGTAATGTATTATAAAAGCCATCAAGCTAGTGAAGCAGAAGCAATACTCAATAAGATATCAAGCGCACAAGTTAACATTCATTCAAAACTGGGTACCGTTGGCTTTGAAGAATGCAACAATTATAGTTCACAACTCAATTAAGCTTTCACACCATAATCCACATGAACATAACATAAAGAGTGCTTCATCCAAAACATCATCTGCATTATATGCAATTTATTCAAACCACCTATTTAATACAACTTAGAGAGGATAAACCATTAATTAACAACCTTTTAAAGCAATCATATTTCCTCCTTGATACTTTTATTCAAATTCAATTTTTTCTTTTTCTTGTCTTTTTTCTTTTTTTTCAAATATAATAGTGATAGAAGCTACATCAACATGGGACATTTTAACAAATATAACCATCCTATATGTATGCATGACCCCACACTTAGGCTTTTATACAATCACAACCATCAAGAATTAACAAATGCTTCACTAGCCTTAAGGCTTGGGTAGGGCATTTAATTAGGTGCACGTAAAGTGGTTTACACAAAAGAAAAGGCTAATATAGCTCAAAGGGGGTTAGCAATGAAAAATTCACATAAATGGGTGGGCTATTTGGCTAATGCAGCTCGTAATCAACAAAGAATGCCTAATCATTTTCATAAAAATGCATGTGATAAAAACGTGGTCTTGAATAGAAAATCAAAGCAAAGTAAGGATGTATATGTCATGAAGGTCACACATAAAAAAGATAGTGAGACTGATATGGATGTGTCAGCCTAATATGGCTCAAAACCTTACTGGTTTTTGTCTACCAATAGTCACCGCTCTTTTAAAAATAATGCACATTAACCATTCACAAGAGCAAAAGTACATGTTAAAGTTGTCATGGATTTTTCTAGTCAATTCACACTCTAATTTTGACTAAATAATCTTAAAAGAAATAAAAACAAGAAAATTTTTAATTTTGTTTGTTTCATTTTAAAAATTGCCTAAGAATTCACATAAGCTACACTTAAACTAAAAAACATGCATAAAAACTAATATTTCCACCCCACATACTTAAAACTTAAACTGTCCTCATTGTAAAATCAAATGCAAGAAATGGAGCAGTCTACGAAAATAGTAAAATGAGAAAATGTAAATAACAGTAATTAACTTCCCATAGGTTGCCTCCTAAGTATCGCCTTTGTTTATCGTCATTGGCTCGACTCTCTATTGCATGCATTTAGTGACATCAATCACATCCTCCATCATTAACACCTCTAAATCGTACGTTTAAAAGCCTTAATAGTACAACTTTAAGAGATGACCATTCACTCTGAATTTCTTGTCAATTTTTGGATTCCGCATCTCTATTGCACCAAAAGGAAATACGTGAGTGATAACAAATGAACCATCCTAATATGAAGGCAACTTACCTGGAAATAATTTAAGCTTTGAGTGATATAATAAAACTTTCTGGCCTACTGAGAAGCTTTTCCTCAAAATCATCTCATCATGAAAAGCCTTCATTTTCTCCTTATATATCACTACATTCTGTTAGGAGTCATTCCTCATCTCCTCCAACTCTTGAAGTTGCAAATTCCTATACACTCCCTCATCATTCAAATTCATGTTGCATCTTTTGATTGCCTAATATGCCTTATGTTGTAGTTCCACCGGAAGATGACTTGGCTTCCCAAACACCAATCTATATGGAGATATCCCAATTGGTGTTTTATAAGCCATGCTATAGGCTTATAGTGCGTCTTTTAGTCTTACACTCCAATCCTTCCTATTGGGCTATAGGGTTTTCTGTAGGATCAACTTGATTTCTCAGTTTGAGACCTTAGCTTGTTTATTGGTTTGGGGATGGTAAGCAGTGGAAAACTTGTTTGTGATGTGACATTGTCTGAGCATTACTTCCATCACCCTATTGCAGAAATGGGTTCCTATGTTGCTAATGATTGCTTTCAGTATCCCGAACTAGAAAGAATGTTAGCCTTAACAAAATCTGCAATAACTTTTACATCATTAATTCTAGTGGCTTTAGATTCCACCCATTTAAAAATGTTGGGCCCCGAAATTTTTTTTTATTATTTATGAATTTATTTAATTACTCGCTTACTTTAATTTCATTTTATTTT
>JANZLD010000008.1:18152317-18164358 GCA_026413575.1 Erythroxylum carthagenense | reverse complement strand
TTATTATTATTAATTATTAATTTTATTATACAAAATTAATTATCTTATAATAATAATAATAATTATTATTATTATAATAAATTTTGTAATAATAATAATAATAAATATGATATGAAAAATGGTTTTATATTATCTTTCATTCCTATTAATGCAACAAACCAAACAACATTATTGATATTAATACAGAAACCTAAGTTACAAACTAAACATCATTTTTTATTTTTCATACCCATTCCCATTCTCTTCTACTATTATACCCATATCCATACCTAATCCCGTGCTCAAACCAAACGCCCTCTTAGTTTCTTAACTTTGTTGGTTAAAAATAAAATTAAAGTATTTAAAATATGATTAAAATTATTAAAAATTTTAAAGTTTAATTAAAAATTATTAAATGAATATTAATTGATTTATTTTATTTTATAAAAATTTATTAATTAAAAAAATTGATCAATTAATTAATAAATTAATCGATTTTTAAAAATAAGGGTTATTAAAATAAATCGAATTAGAAAATAAAAAACCTTTTGTTAAACTTTTAAATCATTGATTTTTGCTGCACTTATTGTTAAATTTACTAATTAATCGATTTTTAAAAGTAAAGATTATTAAAATAAATAGAATTAGAAAATAAAAAACCTTTTGTTAAATTTTTAAATCATTGATTTTCGCTGCACTTATTGTTAAATTTGCTTCAAAAATCATTTGGATCCATATAATTGCAGTGGTCTCCATCCTTACCATTTCAAAGGTGACCTCCTAGACTTCTGGCGAATTTTCTTCATCCCTAAACTTGAGGGTCTTATCTTTAATTTTTTTAAACAAATATTAATTCAACAAACTGGATTTTTTTTTCTTTTAGCTACTAAATCGGCTTTAGTATCTCTGATTTCCCATCACAAAACCTGACATTTCACTCACCTTTCGGTTCTTTCTCTGGCTGTGCAAGACCAACGAAGATCTCATCTCCTGGTTTTCATTTTCAACTCTAAAAAGGGCTTGTTTCGTTCCACAACGAAGAAAACCCGGTACCCTTTTAATCTTTTAGCCTATGCTCATTTGATCTTCTCCTATATTCTGTTTCCGATTTCAGTTTTAATAGTTATCTTCTAAGTTTCTGTCTTTTCTTCCTCTGGATGGTGGGTTTACTCTGTTTCCCTTTTCCTTAATGATTGGTTTATAAGATTAGAAACTTGATATTCCTAATGAATTGGCCTGACGAGCCTTTTCTTGGTGTTTTGGTCTTCGCTTAGTAGTGCTTGTCAAATGGACGATCCCTTTATGAATGTGTGGTTGAAAAAGTATTGGGGCTTACTCCTTAAATTTCTAGATTTTGATGTATTAGAGATTTGGGTGTTGGGGTAGGTGGTCAAAATTACAAGTTTGACGATGCGTTTGACTTTGGGGAAGGTAATTGGTCGATCTTGGTGTAGATTTTGTGGGAAGATGTTTTAGATATTGTTTGTTGTGTTAATGGTTTGTGATTTCATCGTGTTTGTTTTATCCTTTTCACCCTGTAAACTTTGATGCTGTTCTTGACCAGGCACCAATGCGGTGGTGCTATTTGGGAGTTTTTAATTATTACCTAGAAGTATGATGAGGCTATTGTAATCTGAACTGATGTTTGATGCTCTCGAACAAAAGAATATAATGAGATCTTTTTTTTTCATTTTTTTGTCCAATCATATTTGAATCAACAATACCCTTTCTCCGCTTTCTGTTATATTATTATTAGGTGCAAAAGAAAGATTGCAGCAGCCTTGGTGATAACCGAGAATCATATATGTTGTGTGGTAATGACCAGATAGACTTTGGATGAGAAATAGTGAGTAGTATTGTATAGACTAGGATTTTATTTGATTGCATTTGAAGTTTGTAAGATCCGATTCTGGCTATTATAGCATATGAGCTGAAAAAACTCATTCCTATTTCCACCAGTTAACTATTGAGTTTTAGATACATATTGTTGGCTACCTTTTTCTGAATCTACATTCTTCCTCATTTTTTTTTCTTACAGGGATTGATTATACTTTATTGCTCCTAATCTGCCCATTGCTTCAAATGATTGCTGCGTACATCTGCTATCATTTTTAGCTATCTGAAGATGTCAAATGAGGAAGTTCTGAAAGCTGTTTTCCCCTTACTAGATGGTGTAGACCTTGCTTCTTGCATGGTTGTATGCAAGCAATGGAGAGATATAGCTAAAGATGATTACTTATGGAAGTGCGCATGTGCAAAGAGGTGGCCTTCCATTTGCAAGAGGCCAAATCCTTCGACTTTAACTTACCACGAGCTCTATAAAACTTTCTATAAACGCCAGAATCATCAAAGTCTGCTTCCTCCCAGACTTTCCCTTGATGTTTTGGAATTCTTCATCGACATTTGGAGTGATGATAAATTGATATTCTCCGAGGTGGTTCCTGGCCCAGTCTTGGAGGCAGGGATTAAAATCCCACCTCCTGGAACTTGTGACAGGCTTAAATATCACCTTGAAGGTGATGAATATAAGATGACTTTACCTCTTGAGCCTAGGTGCAGAATTCCTTTGAGTCAGAATGTGAGTGTTTCAGTGCTTGTGGGACGCAAGGATACAAATAAGGTTGCATGCATAATTAGTAAATCTTTCTTTGATTATATAGATCGAACATCCTTCAGAGCTTTGGCATTTGATTTTCTTAACTTCTCTCCACAACACCCTTTTATTCCATCAATTCGAGCATGGATTTCCTTACTCTTCATTGACGATGGGACTGAGGGTGTCATTGATGTTTTTGGAATTGAGTTGGATTTCTGTGATGCTGCAAACTCTAGGGAGCAGGTTTTGTGGCTATTAGATGTTCTTGATTGGAAGTGAAGAGCCGAATTCTGCTGGCCCATAAGAGGAGAGAAGCTCCAAGTTAATTGAATGTACACTATTTTTCTCACCGGTCATTAGCATCTCTAGACAGAGGAATGATTTGAAGTCCCTCAAACTAGCAAGTCCAGATTGTGTCAAACCAACTTATTTCTGAAGAATATTGTACATATAAATTTACCAAGAGAATTGCATTTTCCTTTTGAACTAAATGCCCCTGGTTATTTCATACAGTATGCTTGTGTGTCTGATTTATTATTGGTTCAAGTATCAAAACAATAGGAAGACACCTTGAATATTTTCATCATTTGGATGCTTGTTTTTGGCCTCTTTGCTAGTACCCATAAGAATAGTTGTCTATTTATGGATGTACTTGAATCTTCTTTTGTCTTTTATCCTCCTAGTGGAAGTCATTCCTTGAGAGGCTGTACGCATAAGCCATACAAGTGCAATGCCATCCCCCTCTGAAGTCGCTAAATTTTAATTAAATCCAATTTATCACTTATTTTGAGTCATTTACTCATTGAATAATTTACTTAAATCACATAATTTGCATATTATTATATAGATTCAAGAGTACTAATTGCTATATGTATTACGCATGATTAATCTTTTAGTAATTAGGCTGTAATTATGTTCTTTCATTTACTTGTGGTGCTGAACAAGAAATCTTGACAAAATGAGAAAAAGAAAGCGTTCGTCAATTTTTCCGGGATTGAATGAACGTTGTGTAATCATTTGATCCCAAATATTAAACATAGAGCCTTTCTCCACAATCAATAAGGTTTATGCTCTTGTAATGCGTGTGTGTTTTTTTTACCCTAAGATATACATATGATAAATCATATGGGATCAAAATTGTGTACATCATGGGGTGTTACTTTCTATGAAAACTAGTTTCCTTTTCACTCCCAACACTCTATGGCAGGTTGTTTGGAAACTTTCGAATTAAATTTATTAACGAATTGGATTTAATTATATTAATAAGATTGAATTGAATTCAATTTATACCGTTTGGAACAAATCCAGTAATATTGGAATTGAATTCAATTATACCGTTTGGAACACAATCAAAATAAATTCAATTATTTTACATAACATTTTTATCCTTGATTAAAAAATATGAAAAATTTTAATTATTATTATAAAATTGAAGAAGATGTAGCATATAAATTGATACAGTTTGATCAATAAAGAATTTCATGATTTATTCTTTATTTTTAAAAATCTCATATTTCTCTAAATTTACAATAATAATTTCATAATTAATGTAAAAATACAATTTCCAAATATAAAAAGAAAAATTAATCTGATTATTAATTATATAAAAATATTATTTATCAAGTAAAAATAGGTGAGAATGTGGTGTCATGACAACAAGTTAATCACTTGTATGAATTCAATTCTAATACTTAGAGGAGTGAATTTAATTTGTAAAGGGGATAGTTTCAATTACATACATGAATTATACCCATCTCATTTTTGTGTGTCCAAACAACCTGTAAAAGAAACTTAAGTTATTGTTTCACTACTTCAAGAATATCTGGAGTCCACCGATGCTGCACCTATTCGTGCCATCTTATAAATTCCTTCTTCATAAGATGAAATTGGTGAGATCACGATGTTGCACCTATTCGTCCCAACTTATAAATTCCTTCTTCGTAAAATGAAATTGGTGAGACCACTCTTGTTCCAACATTCATATCCTATTTTTTTTTATTACAAAGGAAAGAAGGAAAAGACATTATAGCAATGTTCTGTAATATAACACGTCTCGGTGGATTAGCTCTATAACGATTATCGGACACTCCTGTAAGACATACAAACCTGAACTTAATAAAATTGCTAGAACCATCAAGCTATCGATATACTGATTTTTTTTGTGATAAACATGCTGAATTTGCACCTCTCATATTCGGTATAATATTTTATGAATACTTGCGACCAAAAAATTATCCTCGTACCCAACTATTAGGGAGGAAGATTAGTCCCAATATTATGTCTCCATCACAAGATTTAAAACAATCAATTCCTACTTAGACCTCAAAGGATACGACAACCACCTCTCATTACGACTATGTGGATTATCTTCCTGGAGTAGATAAGTCCTCCTTGCCTACGTCCAATATGCATGGCTTCCTTAAGTGCTTGTTACGTTATTTCTTGTCATTTATCATGTTCTCGTTTTTCTCATCTTATCAATCTTTCCTCACTGATATCTCCATTATTAGTGAATCTCAATCCTTTTCACAAGATACCAAATTAAGAACCAAAATAGCGCGAGGCTATGAAATAAGAAATTTCTATAATAGAAAAAACAGTGTTTGATACGTGGTGCATTTACCTTCAGGAAAGAAACCAACTGGTTCTTGTTGACTTTTAAGAAATAAAATACATTGTTGATGCTTCTATTGAGCGCTATGAAGCATATCTAGTGACATACATGTATTGAGGGATTACATCATATAGAAACCTTTAAAGTTATAGCGAAATCGACAAATGTTGGATGTTTGTTAGTTGTACGTCGTAGCTGCTAAAGGTTAATTAGGAATTGCATAATGCCTTCTTTTACAGGGATTTGCATGAAGAAGTCTATATGTCTCCCTTTTCAAGCCATCTCTCCATCAGTGATACTCATGTATGTTTCCTTGAAGCAGGATCTATGCCAATGGTTTGAAGAATTCTTGTTAAGAAAAGATAATGAAATAGAAGAATAATCATATTAAAATAAAAACTTTTATCCTATTCGAAATTAATTAACGTTTTAATTAAAACCAACCGACTTATATTTTATTAGTTGATCAATTTTTAATAAACCTAATTTAATTAGTTGATTCTATTCAATTTTGTATCAGTAAAAAATAGATAAAATAAAAAATAACTTTATTTTAATAATGTTGAAATTCATAATATTTTGTTTATATTTAGGAAAGTAAGTTTTAATTAATGCTAAAATTAAAGTTCCTAAAAACATTGAAATTAAGATATTGTATTATCATACTGAATTCTTTTTTAACTATGAAAAGACACTTTTAAGCCATCCACACTCAGACTAATCCCCGCTTGAGTCGAGTAAATCCCTTGCGGGAGGCAACGCTCTAGTCCCAAAATAAGAATATTAAAAGTTTTTTTTTTATTTTGACAACCAAAAGTAGAAGGGTAGAAGCTTACAGAAGTGGGACAACTCTTGATGTGCCTTGTAAATCTAAACAATATGCAGTGGAATTAGGAACATGTAATTGAGTTTTATTGATAGGAAGCGTTGTTTAATCAACAAAACACAATCATGAATACTTTAATTTGTTGAGATAACAACCGAAGACAATAAAACTGTCATCTAAAGTTAATCTTGCCGTCGTAAGTTTGACCAAACTGCCACTTTGCATCAGTAACGTGGTTAAACTGCAGCCAGTTTCCATCGCTAAGAGTGACTTGAAAAGACAAACTTTGTCCAACCAAGTTAGCTCCAGTCTGCCAAATCTGACCCCAGTTTCTCTGCATTTTTATCCAATCAGTCTTATACCCCTTAATGTTGACGTCAATAACAGCACCAGCTCCTCCAACATTATAAACCAAAACTGTGAGGAAAGAGGGGTTGCCACCGACCTCAAACTTAACCCCTCCTTGTTTGGTGCAAGAAGCTCTACGATATCGAACGGGGATGATACCAGCTACGGAGTATGCAATTTTTTGGAACACTGGCCTCGTCAGATCGAAGTGTTTCAGTGGTGGGTTGCACCAGTTGTCGTATTGTTTGCTGTAGTTTGGAGGGCAAAAATTCGTTGCAGTAACTGTGATAGAGCCACCACCTTTTATGCACCAACGAGGGTCATCAACACAAATTATTTCAAAGCAAGCTCCACAGGTTGAGCCATCGTTGAAAAGCGCTGTGCTCAGTGCAGTTGTGGCTAATCCATATCCTTGTGTGAACAGATCGCCATACCCGCATGCCCCATCTGCAAATAACCAAGACCAGCTTTTGTATGTTTTTCTTCACTTAGCAATATGAAAATGAGATCGATATCTTGTTGCTGAATGTGGCTTTTCTTTCTGAAATGGTTAAATAGAAAAGCAAAAGAAGATTAAAAAAGAAGTCTAAAATTACCCATTGTCCCTACTCCTTTCTCATCGCCATAAAATGTTGCATGTGCATAATCCCAATGACCTGCATTTACACTGATAATTTTCTCACTCAAAACTAGACACAAAGTACCTATCCAAAGAAAGGGTATGGCGAGATCCCCAGAACTAGCCGTCATCTATTGCCAAAGATGTACAACACACTTTAAAGCTTGTTGATTATGCTGAACTTATTCACAATATATTTGTAGGCATCAATTTAGAAGCAAAATAGTCAGTAAATTAATGAAAAATATCTCAGCAATTTCCGTTTATCTATGATATTCCTTCTTTTTTTGGTCAGTAATTTAATAAGAGATTGCTCAAGTTGCAAATCTCATTCCAAAACCAAAATGAAACAACCAGACCTAAGAGAAACAGTAAAAACCATACAACGACTGGGAATAAAAGTAGGATACTAAATCTATATCTATACAAAGAATCAGATCACTACAATCAAACCTGTTTATACCTTCTACCCAAAACATCCTTGGAGAAACCCGAAAGGGTACAACCTTGACCAGACACACACAAATTCTTATATATGATATTCTTGATATTTGTACCATATATATCATTCATATACTAATTACTATATGAATAAACTTTGTCTCAAAATTACAAAATAAAAAGTAAAAACAGTGTATTTATGACTTTAAAGTTTTTACTAAAATATAAGTTAATATTTATTAACAATTTCGAACGGTTAAAATGAATCTTACAATATTTAAAATTAATTGAGTATATGAAAATTTAGATGGAATTAATATTTTTTGTCAATAATGTGAGTATTATAATGTCATGTTTATGCTATATGTTACAATGAAACATAATTTTAACAATAATATTAAACTAATTTACGTTCTTTAAAAATTTTGATTATAGTTCCTATTTTATAATTAAAATTAATAAACATTATCATTCATCTTTCAAAAAAATTAATAAAAATTAATTAATTAAATAATAATAACCATCATCATAAATTTAATAAAAACCAAACCTAATTCCTACAATCAAAACCCTAATCTTATATATGGAAACAGCTTCTTCTTCGTCGAAGTCTCGCCAAGCTCTCCTATTCCCACGACCGTCTACTCTTCTATTGATTTGGTTTTCGTCCAATTCTTGTCGTCTATACAACAATGGCCTGGGCTTCTTATAGTGATCACTGGAAAAACCTGAGAAGAATCTCGTCCATCGAGGCATTATCTGCCAATCGTCTACAAATACAAATGTTGTCGAGTATTCGGCTGAGGAAATCCAATTAAGAATACGTAAACCTGCAAATCAACAGAATGAAGCAATTGAGATGAGGATGGGGTTATTTGAACTAGGATGGGGTTCTCTGAACTAACATTGAATATAACGATTGCTGGGAATTGATATTTGGGTGAAAATGGAACAGATTTGAAGGAAGTCAAAAGGTTTCAACAGATTGTAACAAAGAGTAATGGACTAAGGAAGTCAAAAGGTTTCAACAGATTGTAACGAAGAGTAATGGACTAAGTGGTCTACTGAATATTAGCGACTATTTCCCATTTAGACAATGGACAGATCATAGGAAAGGAAGGAGATGTTAGAATTGCATAGGAAGAGAGAAGAGTTCATGCAAAGTTTGATTGAAGCACATGGAAAGGATTTGGGATTAGGGTTTAGATTTGGGTATTAATTTAAGATTACTTTATTATTATTAAATAATATTATTTAGGTTAACTAATGTTATTAATTTTAATTACGAATTAGAAAATAATTAAAAGAATATACATTGATTTAATATAATTAACTTAAAAATGAGTGTCATGTATAATGTCACATACATGTGATATTAAAAATCTAAATTATCATAAAAAATATTAAACTCATTTCTTATCAAATGTGATGTGACATATAATAAACAATGACTTCATTCCAACCAAATTTTTATTTATTTAAAATTTATTTTGAAAAAATCAATGAATTTTATTAACAAAATTGAAAAATGAATAAAAAAGTTTTTATTGACAACATTTTTATAATATTCAACAAACAATTATTAAAATTTTATAGATTTATGACAAAATTTTCGATAATAATGCATACATTTGTAATTTATATTTTTATTATCAATATTTTAATAATTATTAGTTATATTTAATTAAGATCATGAAACTTTCAACATTTTACTATTCATTTTTGTGCCTGAATTTAAATTTTCATTCAATGATTATCACAAGACAACAAAAATAGCTAATATGTTATAAAACAAACAAACATATAGATACATTTATATAGATTATGACATTGAGATATAATTACATTTTTATTTTCTACGACTCATATATATGGGCATATAATTTTAAAGGCATTTTTAAAATGTATTGGCTACACACAATGAAAGCATATATTTCTTAGAAGTTTTTAGGAAAACGTGACCTAGCACACGGTCATGTGTTAAGGTGTGTTCTTTTCTAGAACGTAAAAATGAGAGCATGGGCTAGAACATAGGGGAACATGTAAAATCTTGTTATCATGTATAAACGAAGACAATGAGTTACACGATCTAAGATATGTACGTGTTAAAGCCTATTTTCATATTTGAACAAAGAGTCAAAGTCAATGAGTTATCTAGCTTGAGATATGAACATGCTAAAATTTATCTCATGCCATGACATAAACATGCTACCTTACCTAAAGACATATTTTTGATACGTTTTCTAACTCTAAAAGGATTCTATAACTTGTTATAGTCATATATGAATTAGTTTGGCTTTTGAAATGGGCAAATTGTATAGAATTGTACCAACTAGAGTTTACATATAAATTTTCTTGTATAAACCTACTATTATAAAAGAAATGTAATCACCATTATTATTAGATTTTGGAAAATAATACATGTTCTTACTTTCAAGGATGTAGGCATATTAATTAGTCAAATCTCATTAAATTTTTCTTGTATACTTATTTGATTCTTTAATACTACTACATTCTTATTGCATATACTTTCTCAAAAAAGGGTATCGAAGTAGTATTAAAGTGACAATAACTTTGGTTGCAAAGTTTGAAATGGAAAAGTTCAATGTAACTAAGAATTTGTACTATAGCAACAAAGAGTGAAAATTTTTTGGCTTAAAAACATATCATGAAGGGGTTACCAGAGAATAAAGTAGAAGACATAAATGTGTTTGATTGGTATCAGATTTAACTATATCTGGAAAATGAGGTTATATATAGTGCATGCTTATAGAGATGTGGAAGAAACTGGAGAGTCGATCTATATCAAAATCTCTCACAAACAAGTTGTATTTGAGGTAGAAACTATAAAGTTTGAAGGTGTAGAATAAGTATCTGAAATAGCATATCAGTGTGTTCAACCGAAAAGTCAATGACTAACTAAGGTTTGAGTTGACTATTGTGGACAAGGATAAACTGAGGATTTTGCTTTATTCTTTACCTCTTTCTTATGAACATCTGGTGATCATACTCATACTGGGTAAGGACACAGTTGGCATGGAAGACATAACCATTAGCTTACAACCAACAGAGATAAAATACTAGTGAAAGCTCTCAAAGCAAAGGGCTATATATAAGGGAAAACCATGATTGTGTGAGGAAATAGAGTAAACATATAGAGTAAACATCTCATCTAAAAGAGTTATAGATCTAAACCAATGGTAAAATAACAATTTCGTACTACATATGCAATTAAATTGGGCATATTAAAAGGAACAATCCGAATAAGAAGAGGTAAAATGACAAAATTTTAATAATTTGTCAAGGTTTGTTAATATAGTGTAGGGCAAACTTAAATTGCAAGGATAAAGGTATGTTTTATGTTTTAAGCAAGCAACTACAAGACTTATAAATTCTATTATATAATGCTTACATCATAAAACATTAAACTAGGATTTGTTTGGATTAAACACATCATGTAACTTTGGCACTGTCTAGTTAGTGATTGATAAATCTTATGAAATCGTCAAATTATTATGATAGGTTAGGATTAAAATGTCTAATGATGTTATTAAGATGTTGAGTGATATTCAATATGTACTAAATTTCATATAGAACTTGATCTCTTTGAATACCTTACATGCGAATAATTTTATCTTTAAAACTGAAAAAGACAATATTTTGGTAGTAAATGATGCAATAATTATAATGAAAGTGCCAAGAGTGGCGAGAAATATTTATAAGTTAATAAAAAGCATAATTTTAGTTAGAGAAGACGTAATAATAAATTCAAAGGAAGGTAGTACTGTATTATAATAAACACGACTTAGTTATCTTAATGAATGAAAGATGGTATAATTTTATAAAGAGAGCTTATTCAAAGGTGTCAAACATTAAAAGTTAGATTTTTACAAGTTTTGAGTTTGGTAAATAGTTAGATTTTTACAAGCTTCAAGTTTGGTAAATAGTCTATGATAACCTTTAAGGATGCAATGTTTAAGGAGCAACATATGTTGAGACAAATATATAAAGAGGACATGTCAAGTTAAAAGAGAGCAATATCGGTTTAAAGGTGGTACAAAACCTAGAACAAAAGCTAAAGGGATTTCAAAAGATAGAATAACAATGTTAGGAAAAGAATATAAACATAGTATAACCATAGATAAAGTGAGATATACTATTAGGCCACCAAATATAAATGGTTGAAAGGGCTCAATCTTGTATGCTCTTGCCCTAAATGATAGGAATCCAACAACCTTTCAATGGACTATTGATAGTAAGGAAAATGATATAGCAAGTTTATCATGAAGGATGTGAAATTTCACAAGATCAAGTATTGTTGATTAAATCTTAATGAAACATATTTACACTTGGAAAATGCAACTGCTATATTAATGAAACATATTTTATCTATCATTTTCTAGCACCACTGAAAATTTGTTAAAACAAAATTCCAACTCTTTGGTTGCAACATCCCATTACCATAAGGCAAATACCCGAACACCCGAAAGACATTCAAGTACATACCTTATGATAATGGTATGTTGGAGCAAAACATATCTGACTTACACATGGCAATCCAACCTACACATGGCATCATCTAACACACTCAAAGTCACTAAATTTTAAAAACCATTCA
>JANZLD010000008.1:18111583-18140503 GCA_026413575.1 Erythroxylum carthagenense | reverse complement strand
AGGGCGCGACGTACAAAAGGAATAAGCCACACGTCGCGACGGACAAAAGAATAAGTCGTGACGTACAAAGAGGAATGAGCCGCAGTGAGAATAAAAATGGAGGTCGTGACGTACAAAAGGAATAAGCCACACGTCGCGACGTACAAAAGAATAAGTCGCGATGTACAAAGAGGAATAAGCTGCGGCGAGAATAAAAATGGAGGCCACGACGTACAAAAGAATAAGCCACACGTCGCGACATACAAAAGAATAAGTTGCGACGTCTGGTTCTGAAACTCGTCTTTCCCGATTTCTTTTTCCAGATTTTTCACTTCTATACCCAAAATAATCTTTAAAACTTCACTCCAATTAACTCCTAATCCAGTTAGAATCATTTACGTAAGATCAAATTCAAGATTCGTTTAAAACATCAAAATCCGACCATCACACATGTAGCTTCACTTCTACTGATAAACAACAGACAAAAAGTATGCATGTCCATTTTGACTATCTCAAAACTTGAACAGAGTATTTACAAATCTTCCAATCTAGAGTTTATTCAACACCATATTAACAATTTCCTACTCTCAATCAATCATCTACTCTATTCAACACCGAAACCAACTTCTCTAACCTCACATGCATGCATTCATTTCCACTGAAAAACATCATTTACAACAACAAAACCCAACTTAAACATAACTTACTTGAATCGGCTATGAATTCCAGCAAAGAGGACAGATTAAAAACAACAAAAGTCCCAAAATTTTCATTCGGATGTCAAGTGTTTCTTCACCGAGAACACTTGTAGTGCATTTTTCCTAGCTCAAACTCATACTCGTGTATACTATGCATGCCTTACACATCCTCTCTAACTTAAGCCATTTGTCTCACAATAATTAGTCCACGAGTCACAATAGGATTGGTCCAAAAATAAATATTTTTTTTAAATTCACTAAAAATTACAAAATGTCTTAAATAATACCAAAATCACCAAAACACATTTTAATCAAAATTAACAATTCAATTGTACCCGGAAATGTCAAGGAAATGCATGTACAATCATATAAATGTGCGTGTCACAATTAATAATGCATGATGTGCATTTTCCTAATTTCTCATCAAATTATCAAAATTCATAATTCTAACCCTAGCATGGGTAACGGGATGTTACATTGGTTTTCATAAAACTGAAACTTTGCCAATACACCAAAAGATACACCGAAACCATTACCTATTCTTCTCTTCGATCCATGGTTGCTTCATCTTTAATATTATAGAATTTTGTACATTATAAAATCAAAGAAAACAAAAAAAATGAAACCAATGAGGAAACATGACGATAATAGGCCACCTTCCTTGTTACAAACTAAACAAAGAAAACTTACAAGATAAAACTATATTCTATGGACAACCGAAAGAGAAAAACATACATATATATATTTCTATCACGTAAAAATATGCAGCATACAAAATTTAATTGGCAACTCTTGCATCGCATATAAGAACCGAAATCATGCATAATAAAATGTCTTTGATACTAATTGTTGGATCGAAAACAAAAGCATGTAAGATTTTGACTAAAATGGTAGATTTCAAAGTTTTTTTGAAATGAAAACGCAACGAAAATAACATAACCAATCAACATGTTCAGCCATACATGATACAATATAAAGAAAATAATTTACATAAGAGCAAGGTGGTAGAAATATACCGACTCCTTGCTACAGTTTTGAATCCTTGCTTTTATATCATTTCTGAATCTTTGCTATAGCTTTAGCTCTTTTGTGTCATTTCCTTTGTTAATGTATCCTCTTCTTTTGTTGTATCCTCGACCACTTTGATCTACCACTTGTTCTTCTTAGACAACTTAGTTAACAAGATCCTTCAGTGGAAAAGGAGAAGAAATATTTTGAAGAGATTTTTCTTAAAAGGAAGAAGCCAAAAAATGAGACTCTTCTCATTCAAGTTTCGGCTATGTTTGCATGAGATGAGAGAGTTAGTCAAAAATACAAGAACACTTCTTACTCTCCTTGTCAATTTCGGTTATCATGAAAGAAAGAAATGATGTGTATCCAATGCATCACTTCATTCTTTAATCAATCATAAAAAAGCCAATAAATGAGACTCTTCTCATTTAAGTTTAAAGTGACTATATGAAAAGGCCAATAACCTAAATGAGACCTTCTCATTTTCAGTTATGGATGAAAGAAAGAAGAGAGAGTACATCAACTGCACCTCTTCCTTTCTTTAATCGAATGAATGCTAAAAGGTTACATTACATGTCATTATTAAAAGATAACTATTAAACCATTTTATGATAAGATCATTACTTCATAAAAGCATTATAAAAATCATCTCTAATTTACCAATTCAATGCTAAATGTGCAGCTACACATTTAGGTATAAAAAATCGAAATATGCCCTCCTTCTTTCTTTAATAACTTTGTTTCAATTTAATTAATCTAATTAATCAAATCAAACCAAAGTCAAGCCCAATATTAAATGTTCATTTGGGCTTCTAATTAAAGTAAGCCCAGCATTCAATCATGGGCTTTAAAACTTTCATTTATATTTCATACTTTGCTTGATAACTTTCCTAGAAGCCAAGTAGGGAATTGAATTCGACTTAGATAATTCAAGCTCCAATAAGTCCGGAACTAATTTAATCTCATTAGAATTAATTTCAGCTTATTAACCAAATGTCATTCTTCTAAAGACAATTAGTTGAACTCTCCAATTACTAAATATTATGATAATACATGTTTCAAATTCCAATTGCAAACTTTATTATGAACAATATTATAGTCATCTATACAATAAAGGGTAAAATTTGTCCTTATGTTAGTTTTTCCTTTCAAGTCTCCCGTTTTACTCTATATGATGATTAATACACAAGATCTCATCTTAGTGTTAAGACTTGATGGGTAGCTAAACCATCAAACTACTGACGTCAATTTAATCACCAAACTCCGTTAAAAATCTAGAAGTGATGAATATCATTATAAACTCTTTATTTGAGTGAATGTTCCCTTATACATGTTTCAATTAATAATTTCAATATGTAGATACTAGATTGATACTCTGTAAAATTTCATTCCGATCATATCAAGAATTATAATAAAACACATATGAGTTCACCACCTATCAAGATTGTAGTTCGTAATAAAATAATGCTAAGGTGTATATTTTAAGATTAAAGTAACGACCCACTTTATTCTTTAAAAACATACTTGATTTCAAATTCATTTAATAGTACCGTTATTCATAGTCAACTACTATTATGATATGAAACTCATCATTCCCTTGAAGTAAGCTCTTTTACTTACACTGAGATAAATCACAACACTATAGTCTAAACCATAATTAAGTGACCAACTTGATTATTCAACTATGAATCAACTAATTTAAATTTTAATAATATACATGTTTCTTATACATCTCCATGTATATGTATATTACTTATAAAAAATCTTAGTACCTTATGACTAGATATAAAATGCTCATACAAATAAAACTAAACTCTTTTGTTTTATTAATAATAAATATTTTCATTACAAAAGTAACTGGAAGAAAATTAAGTTATATGTAAATATATTGACTTTCCAGGGCACTATATTTACATAACTCCAACAACAAATACATGTTTAATCTTTACTTATAATCCTTCATACCTAACATACACCCTAAAAACATGAATTTGATTGGTCTAAAATCAAATTTATGCTTAAGCTTATCATAATTAAAAGTAAAACATAAACTACCAAATACTCTTAAAGAGATAAAATTAAGAGTAATATGAAATAGCTTCTCATAATGTGTCACACACACACACACACACACACATAAAAAAGAATTATATTAATAGGAAACAATGAATATAAAACACATTCACCTCAAAATTGAATATAAATATTAGTGTAAATTTGTAAAATCTTTGCTACAACCAAGATATATTAATGCTCCCTTTTAACTACATTTGTTTTGCAATGGTGTTTTTACACAAGAAGTTTGATGAATAATATCCTTTGAGGTGTAAAATTTTGGCACGTTAAACTTCTTGCCTTACCACTCTTTACACAAGCAGCCTTCTTATTAAAATGTGTCCCAAAAAATGTAACAAATTATCATAAAAGACTCTTTGCTTCATACTTAAATTTTATGAAATAAAATCTATGTACTCTTGCTAAAGTCATTAAAATTGTGAGAAAATAATATTGACACGTAAATTTTACCATAGGAATTGTCCCCTAAATCTTAACTTGAATTAAACCAAAACAAACTTAATTAATAGTATTGCTAATAAGAAAAGGCAATCTTTTATGCTTAACAAAATGATAAATTTTATAAAGTGAATATGATATATAATATTGTATTGTAAGATTAAAATTTACAAGCAATTTCAATCTAACCTATGATGGGTGGCCTAATTTGTCATGCCAAAGATCTATTTTATTAATAATAGTGGAATTACAATGAAAATGATTAAAATTAGAAGAAACTTCATCAAAAAGTAGTAATAAATGTAGACCATTGACCTTCTTAGCCAATCTAATCATCCTCCATATTTGAATGTCCTGAATAAAACATAAATTAGATTGAAAAAGCAAAAAACAAATTGAAGGACCTATAAATTCATGTACATATATGAGATTAATGTTGAAGGGAGGAACAAAAACACATTCAACAATGTCAATCAAGGAGAAAGTACAATATTTCCTATATATATAGCAAGAAATTGAGATTGATTTGGTAATTTCATATAGATATTCTTCATAGGCATCTTTGAATCAAATAATATAAGTAACCATACTATATGATCAATAGCTCATTATCAATTATTCAAGTATAATCAATAATTCTCTTAATAAAAGAACTAAGAGAAATATATCTATGTACTATATAGAAAGAGTGAGAAAATACCAGTAGACTAAGTATTCAATTAAGCCATTGGATCCTACTAGATTCCTAAGTAATTTGGGGAAACTAAAGTAGTGTTTGAAACAAACTACTAAATCGTGCCTAGAAATTTTACATATTGATTTTTAGTAAAAAGAAACTGAGGGCAATCAACTTCTCTACCTGATTAGTTGCTATATAATAAGACTTCCTCATGATTTTTGACAAAGGGAAAGTTGTGCTTCTTATATCATCTTTCAGCTATATGCCTCTTTTCTAAAGAACATACACAAATTCCTTTTATTAATATTACCATAAAAGTTTCCACCCCTTGATCTCCTTTGATTAGTAAAATTTTTGCTTATATTAGAACTACCATTAACATTTTCACTCATATAACTAGATGTTGTATTAATAAATGCATAAGAACAACATTACAAACATAATTATAATGCAATTGCCTTTCTTATTACATTATCAACAAGTACTTTATTAACGAGAGGTAATGAATCCATCAATATGATTTGATATATTACTTAATAAGTTTTCATTACTATTAAAGCACCATAAAAACATGGAGGTTTATAAATACAAGTAAGTAAAGGTCTTAAAATCATGACTTCACCCCTTAAAATATTCATTCTTGTAAAGTAATTAGTCAAAAATAAAATTCTTCAATGAAAATTGTATATTTCTTCATGTAAATTAGAAAAATTGAAAGAATCATTTGCACGCCTCTAAATCTTGCCATACATCAGGCATAAAATTTAGCCATATAATACTTGGTGCAATTGAACTAGATATAAAATGAACAAGCTGGAATAAAACCATCAGGTTGAAACACTCCCAAATTGGATAAAGAGAATCATATCTAAGATTAGTAAGGATACTATCATCAATAAACTTCAACTTGTTCTTTAAGAGTAATACCATCTTTGTCACACAACACTATAAAAAGTGATTAAGGCTAATAAAAATGAAAGAAATAAAAACCAATAAGAGATTCTCATTAGCATGCAGATAATACGAACCTAAAAGGATTTCTTTAACTCGCATGGATCAATTGATAATGGCTCAAGAGGCTGTTGTCATTGATGAACAATAGAGCTTAAAAAAGATGAGAACTAGTATGATGAAACCTTAATTAATGAAATAGGAAAAAGATAGGTGTTTGTTTAACGATAAAATTTAGAAAGGAAGGAAAGAAAATTAACGTTATGATACTATGCAAATATTATAAAATAGGACGTAATGCTTCTTGCATCGAAGAAAAATAAGTAAAAATGCGCATCTACAAATATTTATATTACAAGAAAAGAGAACGAAAAGTAACAAATAATAACTACCCATTAACTAGTTAACTAACTACTAACATAACTTGAAAAAAAGCAAATTTCCTTTTATATAAATAATTGTAATGGAGATTAGATTAATTCATACTTTAGACTTGTAAAATGTAAACATCCATTATTTCAAACAGTTTTTAGTCTAGTTAATGAATTGATAATTTTGCTTCTTCACAAAAAAAAATAATAATTGAGAAGTTTTAAAACTAGTTTAATATCATAAATCGATTAAAATCAATCAAACCTAAAAATTATGAATTTAGTCGATTTTATTTAATAATTATGCTGCGTTAAATAAGTATAACTTTATAGATAATAAATATTTTAAAGTGAAATAGGAATTGAGTTGCGATAGTATGAAAGTAATTAGGCTTCAAGTATATATAGGCTTTGAGGACGTGGTGTTTTCTTCCATGCTTGGTTCACGGTCCCTATGTATTTATCCTTTGTGAGCCTTTTCGTAGGCTAGTGGTATTTTTTTGGGAAATCACTAGCTACGTATATATTCTTTTTTTATTTATATAAAGTTTTGTTGATTTAAAAAAAAAGTTAATGCATCTTTCATACTAGAGAAAGCACAGCGTCGAATTTAATTTTTTTTTTACTAAATTGGTATTGTTTTTATATTTTATGTAATATAGTTTTTGTAATTTGACAAATTATATATCAAACCGAATCTTAACAAATTTTCTTACTATTAAATATTCACACACAAGATGTTAAAAATTACCATATTAATACTTATTACTTTTAGTGGAATATAATGTGCAAAATTACATAGTATCGGTTTGAAAATGTCTCTCAATTAATTAAAAATAAAGTTATATATTATTAAATCTCTAAATTTTACGCTATGATATAATTAGTGTAATATTGCCTAGCTGACATGCCATTCTAAAAGAGTTAGGGAATTAAAAAAAGCTCTCTAAATATGACAATTAAATCAAGAGGATCGTTTTATGATAACGTAAAAAGTGTAGGAAATTGATTACATAATCATTTGTTCTTGATTTGAGGACAGGTTGGTGAGAAAGAAAGTTGGCACTCTAATGTAATGAAAAGTATAACAAAGATTCTCTCCAGCAATTATAATCTAACAGCAATTACATTAATGTATTCAATTAAAATTTAGAAAAAGAAAACTATATTAATTTTAAGTGCATTTTATTTCTCAATAAAATCATTATTGTGAAAAAACTTAAAACTTTTGTTTCAATTTCATCGATTTTTAAATACTATTCAACACTGTGATTGTTTTAAAACTAGTAACAAGTCATAAATTAATGGGATATTCAATCACAAAATGTTAAATATTTTGAAAATTTTTTAATTCAATACTTAAGTTTTTAAAAATTTTAATTAGGTGTCTAACTTTTTAATACTGTTTTGTAAATGTAATGTCACATGTTCAAATCGTAGAAATAAGTTTTTTGTAAAATAATAAATATAAAAAAGATTGTGTACTTTCAACCCTTACAAATATTTGTTGTTCATATATAATATAGATATTTATAAAAAATGAATAAATTATTAACGAAACTAATGTTTTGAAATTAATTGTTAAAAGTTGAGTCATTTAATTGAAAAATTTTAAAACTTAGACGTGGAGTTAGAAAAATTTTAAAAAATTAAGCAATTTAACATTTGTTATCTATAGATTAATATTTAAAAAAGGAGGAGAGAAGTATATTGGCGCTTATTTTCTTCAATCACGACTTATTTTTCTCATCTTTTATGAGGCTATCCTTTTTATCTGCTAATTCTTTGAATCCCACTTGACGGCGGGTAATGCCAATTACCATTTACAGCCAATAATTAAATCAACAACAAAAATACCCAGTGAACAAAGTGAAGGGCGTTTTTGTAGTTTCATCGCCGGTGATTCAAACTCACGATTCAACATCTTCCAAAGTCCCGGAAAACCCCGTCAATGAAATCGTACAACAGGAAGCAAATGGGGGTCAACTATGGGTAATTTCGTAATTTGGAGAAGTCATGCTCTTTTCTATGTCCTGATAAATCCCGAGTGCAAAATACCCCTACAATTCTCAGAATTTCCCCGCCAATTGCTTCTCTTCCATCATTTCCACTCTCTCTCTTGCTCTAGGGCTCAGAACTCCGAATACTCTCTGTTCTTCCCGAATTACCCTCGACCTTCCACATTATTACGCACGTACCACTTCACCACCTGCTCTGCACCACGCCCTCTTCATGCTCTTGTAACCGTCTCGCCGTTTAGCTAATTCAAGATGATGGCTACCAATTCAAATTCGAATTATGCAGGTTCGGGTTCCGGTTCGGGTCCCAAAGGAATTGGACTATCCAACACGATACATTCGGAGGTGGCTCCGTGCTTGCCGCTGCCTTCGCTTCCGGTATTTTGTGGCTCGTCGGATCCGGAGCTCCGGTTGTTCGATGAAGCTCCTGGTGTTAGCAGTGCTTGGACTATGAATCGGAATGAGATTCTTGCTCAGTCCGCGAGAATCGCTGATCTGCTTCGGCGAACGGATGTTTCTTACCTGTATGTAGTTTTCTCCTTTAAGTTGTGAAGTGACCTGAAGTTGGTGGGAAACTGTGGTTTTTGAATACGTGTGCTAGTCTAATCGAGTGGGAGTGCTGATTGAGCACGAACCGTGTCCAATACGATGCTTGCAGATTTTGACATGAAGTGCTTTTGAGATATGGACCTTGATTGAATTTCCACTTTGTGCAATAATTGGAGTTTTAGCAGAAGAAGTTTAAATATTAGTTATTCTTTTGATTTGTGGTGAATATTAGATGAAGTTCGAGCTTAACTTTTAAACGGAGCGACTCAGGAGTAGATTTGTGGACAACTGTTTTTCTGTGATTGGACCTTTCGGAACTGATTAATGTCTTTGTACTTGATTGCACTATTTGATTGTGTTGTGATTTTATTACATGGTTGTATATGTGCAGAAATCTTAGGGAGGAGACAAGACCAGTTCCATTTGGTTATGCTGAGCCCCTGGAACTGCATGAGCAGGTTCTCCAATACAACCCTGAAGCATTCGAGTATGTAACTCCTGGTAAACAAATTGCAGACCATCGCTCCTTTTAGTTTAGTTTCTTGATAGGGTTGTTTGTTTCTTTAGTATTTCCTTTGCAGTTCGCACAAGAGCTCATTCTTAATTTATTACATTATAGGTTACTCATTAGATCCCTTTTTATTGATAAAAAGAGTAATTAGTTGGCTCCTTAGTGTGATGTAAAGCAATTACCCTTAAAAAAACAAATAGCTACCATGGAGGCTCAAAGTTCAGATTCCTAGTGTTCTTCATAATTTTGGTGCTTGGAAATTATACTTTGATGGAAAATGAGCTTGGAGTTACTTGTTTTCTGAAATGGGCTATTCTATTTGATAGCTGAGAAAAATTCATGATCATTCATGGTGAACTGGATACCTCTGACCTATAAGAAGCCATAAATTTGTGAAATGAAAGGATTTCTACTGAATGTAACACTCTTCTGTATTGATGTTGCGATGGACAAGTGGCATAATGGGCATTAGGGGTGGAAAAAGTAGATGTGGCTTGGTGAATGTCATTTCTAGAGCATATCGCAATGCAAGAGTGACATGCATCTACAGTATTTTCATAGTTTCTATTTTTGTATCATCATCTTAACTTAAGGATATGACCAAATTTTTGTGTCCATTAGTTGCATGTTATTAAGTTTTTTTTGAAGAAATATTTAATGCCATAAATTGACTTCTTTTTACCGGTCACAGTCAGACTTTATATGTGGAACAATTTGACAGTACTTCCTCAATGGATTATTCCAATATGGTTCCATTTTGGGAAATGAAATTTGTAATTGGATGCAAGCGTTAAGATTTTTTCTCAAATAAATCTTTCGCATAATAGATGTCTTCTTGTTCCTCTGAGAATACGTCGAATTATTATTTTGAATATTCTATTCCAGATATTTATTGAAATTAGAAGACAAGTTTTAAATTGTAATTGGACTTCCACTTTGATTTAGCTATCCATGCTTGCTTCCAGCTTAGTATCACTTAGACACAAGTTGCATATTGTTCACAAAAAATATTGAGTCCTTATGCTGATCTAACGAATAAGTCATGAATTTTAGTATATCAAGATCTGTCACCATGGAAATTGAATATGCTTTGTCAAATCACTCTTGAGAATCATTATTTGACTCTTGCTTGCAAAATATTTTAGTAAATATTGCATGAAATGACTGTTGCATGGAAATTATAATCGTAAAAAGGAAATGGAAGATAAATAGCCAAAAATAATGTTTTAGGTCCTAAATTTCTATCAGAAAATGATGTCCTTCTTAAGTTGACAATTATAAGGACAAAGGAACCTAATTAAGAGGTAGGAGTGTGGGTTTTGAGGTAGTAAAATTTTCCAAGTTTAAGTTGTAGATTCCCTGTGTTAATTATCCAAAAAATCCTATGAATGTGATCGACAATATCAATGACTTTTTGTTATATTTGGTATCTTTATTGGTTTTGTTACATTTAGTGGTATTATGCTTGTGGTTTATTGCATTTGCCTAAGTTTCAGGTAAAGAGCATATTCCTGCAAACAAAGTATTTGAAACCAAGCCCCTTGAGCAAGGTATATCTGCTGCAAGTCAAGTGGGAAGCGGCTATGCTGGAGTACAAAATCACCGGCTGGACCACAGTCCTCATGTATGTTTGTGGAAATTTCTTTGCACGTAAGATTAGGTCACTCCTCTATTTCTGACATCAAAGTTTAAGTGCAGGAGGTTGCATCATCTTTAAGAAAACCTAAAGTGAAGAAGAAAGTTAACCGTGAGGTCACAACATTTGATCAGCCAGATCCTGTCGAGCTTCAAGGTGGCGTAGCATAAAATATTAATTTCGTCCCTCCCTCTCTCTCTGTATGTGTGTGTGCATGTATATGGTGTTCTATTCTCAAGCTAATATTTTGCTACATGCACCTTTTTCCAGAGGCGACCATTGGTAACTTTTGTGAAATGTTGGATGATATATGTGGAAGGGCTGAAGTTCCTAGTGATGAACGTGATGAAGCCGAGTGGCTGTCATTGCCTACTGTTGATCTCAAAATGCTTGTAAATGAAATAACATCCATACGTGTAAAAAACCTTCTACATTTGGTTCCTGTGGATATTCTTGTAAGACTCTTACGAGTTCTAGATCATCAAATACATCGAGCAGAAGGTTTATCTGTCAGTGAATATGAACACGTGAGTGTCCTCACACCATTTCTCACTTTCATTTTCATTTAGGTATTGTGGAAATTGGTTTGCGTTGAATGCAATGACCTAGGTTTACTGCAACTAACCTGAAATGTCTGCATATAGCTTGGTATCACTCTAGCAAATTTTAAGCTTGCTTGAACTTATTTTACAAAGTCTCCTCTCTGAATTGATAATTCTCTTTTTAAATAAATCCCTGATGGTGAGAATGAGGATCCTTCACGTAATAATGATATCAAGTTGTCATTATGCTGTATGTTAAAAATTTGACCAGTATCCAATAACATATGGAAATTTTAGTTTGTACTGTTGGTGCCTAAAATTGTTCAACAATTTGTAGATATGGATCAGAAGTCCTTCTAAATTCTTTGGTCATACCTCCCTTTTGTTTATACCCCTTGTGCAATTTTTTTTTCATGGATATGTATCGTAGTTTTCATCTAAAACACTTGGCTTGACAATATTTCCCCTTTTAGATAGTGAGGTCATTTCATTTTTTCTAAATGCAGAATCTTCATTGCATTTAAAATATTATGTAACTGTCTCTTCTATGTTGTTTTCGTGATGGTGCAGTCAGATTCAGATGTAGTCTCTTTAGTATTTTGTGCACTGGAATCCATTCATGCAGCCCTAGCTGTAATGGCAAATAATAACATGCCAAAGCAGCTCTACAAGGAAGAGGTGCATCTTTTGTTAGCTCTTCATTACAAAAATTGTTTATGTTTTTTCCCCGAGTTTTTATGACCGTAATGCATGACTGCGCTTACTGTTTCTATGTCAGATCATTGAAAGAATCCTGGAGTTCTCTAAGCATCAGATAATGGATGTTATGTCAGCTTATGATCCATCCTATCGTGCTTCACACAAGCCAAATGAGAATTGGGCACCTGAAGGTAGGCCTTGGTAGACTTGATCTTTCTGTAATTTGCTTTCTTCCAGTCTATCATTTCATTTTATATCACCATGAAAACTGAACCATTATCTATGCTCATCTTTCTTAAAGAAGAAAAGGAAATAAAGGAAATTGATTTTTGTGATTTTATAGGATGGTAAACAATATTTCTGTAACCCTTTTTGTTTGTTCATATTTTATTGGTGAGTCTACAACACAGTTGTGTTGCGTGTGGGTTATCAGTTACTGTTTGTTGGTTCTAAAATGTGGTATTACTTTCTGTTGACAGGTGAGGATGATGAAGAGCTTGAAGCTGATTATGGTTCAGCAAACAAGAGGCGTCGTACCGTAAAAAGTGCAAAAGTGAAGAAATCTGCAATAAACAAGTGTGCTTATCTATTTACTGTTTCCTCTAAGATTCAGCCACTGCTTAATTTTAGTTTGTTGGAACTAAGTTTTCTTCTTATATCTTACGTTTATCCTTGATAGGGTCTCTGGTGCTGTAAATACCATATTACAGAAACTGTGCACGATTCTTGGTTTACTGAAGGATTTGTTATTGATAGAGAAATTATCTGATAGCTGCATTCTACAACTGGTTAAGACAAGTTTTACAACATTTTTGGTTGATAACTTCCAGCTCATACAACTGAAGGCAATCAGTTTACTCAGTTCGGTATGGGTATTAGCAGACCTATTCACTTTCTTCTTCCCTTCTAGAAATCTTGTTTCTTCTTGAGTGCTTGTATACATGCACTGATGCATGTATGATTTCCACTTTTCCTGATATGTATCTTGTTGTTCTGTGGTTTTAACCTCTAATTTATTAAGTTTTGTCCAGATATTCTACTCGTATACACAGCATCGTGCATATATCATAGATGAACTCGTCCAGTTGCTTTGGAAATTGCCATTTTCTAAGCGAGTGCAGAGAGCCTATCACCTGCCTGTTGAAGAACAGAGGCAAATTCAGATGATCACGGCTCTGCTGATTCAGTTGGTTCACAGTAGTGGAAACCTTCCTGGAGCTTTGAGGCAGGCATCAAGTGGTAGTCACATCTTAGAAGTTTCTTTGGATGCGAGTTGTCTGACCAAATGCCATGAAGCTGTCACCGAGACTTGCTGCCTGTTCTGGACTCGAGTTCTGCAGCGGTTGACTACTGTCAAGAATCAGGATGCTTCTGAAATAAAAGTGATGATTGAGAATCTTGTTACAGATTTACTTGCTTCTCTAAACTTACCAGAATATCCTGCATCAGCTCCAATCCTAGAGGTGATATTAATATGAATAACGTTTATATGCCTGTTTGCAGACACTGTTTTCTTTATGCTAACAGACCGCTTATTGCAGGTTCTTTGCGTCTTACTACTCCAGAATGCTGGCCTGAAATCCAAGGACACTTCGGCACGTTCCATGGCCATTGATATTCTCGGAACAATAGCTGCAAGGTTGAAGCATGATGCTGCCGTTTGCAGCAAAAACAATTTTTGGATTTCTGTGGAGTTGGCTAGTGAGGACAATGAGGATCCAAGTTACCCAAAAGCCACATGTTGTGTTTGCTTAAATGGGAGGGGTGAGAAACTGTTGTTTTCTTGTCAAAGTTGTCAAAGAATGTTTCATGCCGATTGTATGGGATTGAGAGAACATGAAACTTCTAAAACGAGTTGCCACTGCCAGATCTGCCTCTGCAAGAAGCAACTTCTTGTGCTACAGTCTTACTGCAAATCTCAATGTAAGAATGGAGGGAAGATGGACAATGTTAAGTCAAAGAAAACTTCTGAAGTTTCTGACTGGATTACAAAGGTTGAAATCATTCAACAGTTTCTGTTGAATTATCTACAAGATGCTGTATCCAGTGATGATGTGCTTGTCTTTGTTCGCTGGTTTGTATTTGACAAAACTCTAACCTTACTGTTCATTTGTTTAGATTGATTTTATAGAGAGAGCATTGATGTGCAGGTTTTATCTGTGCTTGTGGTGTAAAGATGATTCAAAATCTGAAGAGAAGTTCTTTTATCATCTGACTCGACTCAAATCTAACATGATTGTGCGTGGCTCTGGAGCCACCTATCCCTTGTTGACGAGGGACTCAGTTAAGAAGGTTACTTTAGCTCTGGGACAAAACATTTCTTTCTCTAGAGGATTCGATAAAATCCTTCATATGCTTCTGGTCAGTGAAACATTTGATTACATCTGTTTTTTATTTTTGAAAATTCCAGACTTGATTTACAAGTATCTGTCCTTTACAGGCAAGCTTAAGGGAGAACTCTCCTGTAATTAGGGCCAAGGCTTTAAAAGCAGTGAGTAATTATTGAGATTGGTTTTTGATTTGATATTTTATTTTGGTTGCTTAATGTTACTACCTTTTGCATTGTGGAATCAGGTGAGTATTATTGTTGAAGCAGACCCAGAGGTATTGTGTGACAAACGTGTACAATTGGCTGTTGAAGGAAGATTTTGTGATTCTGCAATATCTGTAAGAGAAGCAGCATTGGAACTTGTTGGCAGGCATATTGCTTCACATCCTGATGTTGGTCTTAAGGTATGAAATTGAGTTCTGTATTCTTTGTTGTATTTTGTATGTGCATTAGTGAATATGGCTAATTCTTTCATCAACCTCATTTGAAATTTTTTGGTGTTGCAGTACTTTGAGAAGATTGCTGAGAGGATAAAAGATACTGGTGTGAGTGTTAGGAAACGAGCTATCAAAATTATCCGAGATATGTGCACTTCAAATGCCAACTTCTCTGAATTTACAGCCGCTTGCATTGAGATTATTTCTCGTGTTGGTGATGATGAATCGAGTATTCAGGTAACTTGGGAGGCAAATGATGTGGACTAGTCTACTGTGAGCTATTTGTTTTTGTTTCTTATGGATGCGTATGCTGGAATCTAGCTCCCTTTTAAAGTCATGTTCTAGAGAAAGAAGTGGGTTATTCCTTTGCAAGATTGTGCTCATGGTTAAACTATGCTATTGTCCTGTTTATCAAATGCATTCTTGTACTTATATATAAATGTTGGAAGTGCTGCAGAATTTTTGCTTTTAACCTGAAGATTTCATATCAGTAGGCATTTATTTATGATATTTTCCTGTTGTTATATCCCCCAATTTATTTTTCTTTTACATGCAGGATCTTGTGTGCAAGACGTTTTATGAGTTTTGGTTTGAGGAACCTACTGGCTTGCAGACACAATACTATGGAGATGGCAGTTCTGTGCCATTGGAGGTCTCTAAGAAAACTGAGCAAATTGTTGAGATGTTGAGGAGGATGTCAAGTCATCAGCTTCTTGTGACAGTCATTAAGCGCAATCTGGCTCTTGACTTCTTTCCTCAATCAGCAAAAGCTGCTGGGATAAATCCCATGTCTCTTGCAGCAGTACGAAGACGCTGTGAGATAATGTGCAAATGCCTACTGGAAAGGATATTGCAGGTACTTGTTACTTGTTTGCTGTGTCTGCTTGTTTATTTGGGATGTAAAACATGTCAAAGATCTGTTCTGTCAGGTAGAGGAAATGAATAATGAGGAAATGGAAGCACGGACTCTCCCTTATGTACTAGTGCTGCATGCCTTTTGTGTTGTGGATCCAACACTTTGTGCACCAGCTTCTGACCCATCCCAGTTTGTGGTCACTCTACAGCCATATCTTAAGACTCAGGTTATCTATTACATTTTTAGGAAAGAATATAGTTTGTTGTTAATATGATGGTATGGATGTCACTTCAAAATTGTCACCTGCCTTGCATTAACACTCTGAGCATGACCACAAAAAGTAGATTTTTTTATGTGTTTAGGGTACATATTTCTCCAGAAATTCCTGCTATCAATAGCTTTATCAGAGGTGATAAATGGTCTGTATTTTTCAGCCCTGTAAATTTGGAACTTCTGGAAGTTTAGAACTGTTTTAGTACTTCAAAATTTTTCCTCAATATGGCCGAGAAGTAGTAAGTTGTGTTTTTCCAAGGATATATGCAGATAAGCTGAATCAAGTGCCTCTGTTTCTGTTGGTTTTAAAAATCTAAGCCTTGGACCTGGAGAACATGCTCTAGCAATTATTGTAGACGATAGTTTTGACCCATTCTATACTGTGAAGTTTTTTAGATGGACTTAATGGCTTAGATTTTATACATTTTAAATGCTCAATGCTTGCTATATTTAGAGATAAGGTCCTACTTGAAAGCACTCTAGACTTGTACATGAGGTTCTATACCTAGCATTTTGATACTTTCCTGTACAAACCAAGTGTGGGCTCCCTTCCTTGCAATTTCTCATAACTCTGATATAATGATACTTTTCGTATTTATTGTGGGAGAACATCTTGTTTGAGTTTTCCTGTTTAATTAAATTAACAAATATCAGAAATGAGATGGGATGTTAGGTGCTATGCGCATTTTTAACTGGCTTTTGCTGGATTCCAGGTTGATAACAGAGCTGTCGCACAGCTATTGGAGAGTATAATCTTCATAATAGATTCTGTTATCCCATTGGTGTGGAAATTGCCCCAAAGTGTTATAGAAGAACTTGAACAAGATTTGAAGCAGATGATTGTTCGACATCCTTTTCTGACAGTTGTCCATGCTTGCATCAAGTATTGCATTTTCCTCTTTCACTGTATAAATTTTCAACTTGCCATATTATTGACTGCTCAAGTGGTTTATTTATGTTGGATCTGTATAACCAGATCAATTGAACCTGTGTTATTCTTTGTTCTCAAAAAGATCAAGTCCTTTTCTGCTTCACATGACAGGTGTCTATGCTCTTTGAGTAGAGTAGCAGGAAAGGGTGCAAGTGTCATTGAATATCTTATCCAGGTGTTTTTCAAACGTCTGGATTCTCTAGGAACTGATAACAAGCAGGTTGGTGAATGAAATAAATGTTGATTACTTTACACGATGTTTGAGATAAGTAGCTTGTAGTTTGTTTTAGCACTTGGAAAGCTGCATTATATATTTCTTTTGGAAGAGTATTTTCAAACCTGTACTGTTCATTAGATATAATGTTTTGGATTGGATGAAATGTTGTTTAGTTCTGGATATTAATTTGGAATTTGAGAAAAAAACAGTTTTCTGTCAGGCTTCCTTATAGCTTGTTTGTATGGATGCATACCTAGTTACCTACAAAGCAACATGTCACAGGTTTGGGGACTGGTAGACATAGATACCAAACAGAGGGGAAAACACTTTCTTTATATGGAACATGTTCAGCAGCAATTTCATTTTTCATTTATTACACATGCTATAGTTGCTAGATCAAATTTTCAGGTCAATTAACATGAAAAAACTGAGATTGCTTTGCCTACAAATTGCAGTTAGTAGTTCGATCTCTTTTCTGTCTTGGGTTGCTTATTCGCTATGGAAACCCATTGCTGACTAACTCCAATAACAAGAACATTGATGTTGCAAGCAGTCTCAATTTGTTTAAGAAATACCTCCAAGTTGAGGATTTTGGTATAAAAGTTAGGTCCTTGCAGGTATTGTTCCTAATTGGCTTATTAGTTTTTCGATCCTACTCCACACTATATGGATGTGGTGAACTGATTTGGTAATCGTTGTAGGCATTAGGCTTTGTTCTAATTGCTAGGCCTGAGTTTATGCTGGAAAAAGATGTTGGTAAAATCTTGGAGGCAACCTTATCATCTGGCTCTGATGTTCGTTTGAAGGTAAAAAGTGCCTTAAAAACTTTTCATCACTTATGTTTACTCCATATGCTAAAGTCATACTTCTTATCAGGTTCAAGCATTGCAAAATATACTCGAATATCTTCTTGATGCGGAAAGTCAAATGGGAACTGAAAAGACCAGTAATAATGGAATTCAAGATTCCACAGAGGATGGTAATGCTGTACCTGTTGCCGCAGGTGCTGGTGATACTAATATCTGTGGAGGTATAGTTCAGTTGTACTGGGATAAGATACTGGGGAGATGCCTAGACTTGAGTGAACATGTTCGTCAGACTGCTTTAAAGGTGAGGACTTAATTCGGTGCCCATTTTCTTATTTATGTTACATAGAGGAAACTTGTAAACATGCTACAGCTTAGGACATCAAGGTTAATAAAGTGAAGAAAAGATAGGTAGCTTTAGGAAATTGAACGCTTGACCTGTTATTTACATTTGTTGAATAACAAAAACTGCTGAGGATCCAGATATTTCATTGGTTCAAACTAGTTGACAGTTTTGGTTTTTCTTTTCAGCCTATGCTTGAACGCACAATAGTTGAACTAAGAAATCCCATGCTTTGTTTTATTTGCAGATTGTAGAGGTGGTGCTACGTCAAGGTCTTGTGCATCCTATTACTTGTGTGCCACATCTCATAGCACTTGAAACAGATCCCCAAGAAATTAATTCAAAGTTGGCGCATCATTTGCTGATGAATATGAATGAGAAGTAATTTTCTTGAAGCTAAAATGCTTTTTTTTTCTTTCTTTTTTGCTATGTTTTGGTTGTTAACTAAAGGAGGCAATTATTCCAGGTATCCTGCATTTTTTGAAAGTCGTTTAGGGGATGGTCTTCAACTGTCATTTTTATTCATGCGATCTCTTTCTGGGATTTCTTCTGAATATCTGAACCAAAACATCCAATCCAAGTCCACTGGAAACTTGAAGGGAAAACCTGAAGGTGGCTCCATGACGCAAGCCAGGCTTGGAGTATCTCGAATATACAAGCTTATTCGTGCAAACCGTGTTTCACGGAACAAATTTATGTCTTCGATTGTCCGCAAATTTGATAATCCAAGCTGGAACGATTCAGTTGTTCCATTTTTGATGTAAGTTCTGTCTTAATGCAAGTCCAAGGTTTCTATTATTTGAACGTTTATGAAATCTTTTGTGGGTATCTTTTTACAGGTACTGCACTGAGGTACTGGCTTTGTTGCCATTTACTATACCTGATGAACCCCTATACTTGGTTTATTCAATAAATCGAGTCATACAAGTTAGGGCTGGGGCACTTGAGGCAAATATGAAGGGCCTAATTTTGCACTTGTCACAAAGAAATTCACGAAAATTGCATCATGAGAATGGGACCACTCAGCAACTTCCAAGTCAGTCATTTTTCCATCGCACCTACATGACGGATTTGAACATGACAACTCAAAAAGAGCCAGCTACTCATCCTGCCTACAATCCCTCGAGTACATCTGATTTTAATGGAGTAATTCAGGAAGAACCCATTGATTTGAATGGGCTTTTGAATACGACAATTTTAAGAGATGCAGAATTGGATCCTATAAGTTCAAGTGAACCCTACAGCATGTCCAAAGATGATGTTGAGAAAATTCAGGTACTCCTATGCATCTCAAACACTAAATTTTAGGTAGGATTATTTCTCAAACTTCTCGTTGGTATTTTGGGGTCTGTTGGATCTATTGCTTTGGCTGGTGCTGGAGATTGGAGAACTTAGGGGAGGATCTATGGGCTTGTAGGGCACCAGCTGCAACATTTCCTTATGTAGTCTTGCCCCTTTACTCCATATATGGAAGAGCTCATTCTGCTGTGCTTCTTAGCGTTTGCTTATTACTTTTGTGTTACTTATACAGGTAGATTGTCTATCAGCAACCTCATTGCAACTTCTTTTGAAACTTAAAAGACACTTGAAAATAGTTTATAGCTTGAATGATGCTCGCTGCCAGGTAATGGTCTTCGCAATTTGTTTTCTTCATGCAAATAATGCTATTTCTATAATTAACTTTTCTGATGTATATACAAACACGACCAGGCCTTTTCTCCAAATGAGCCTCCGAAGCCAGGAGAGAATCTCTCGAGGCAGAATATTTCCTTCGATATCAGCAACACAGGCACCACTATACCATCCACATACCAAGATTTGTTACGAAGATATCAGGTACAAGCGGATGGAGATAATATGTTGTGTGGAAAACGCACACGTTTGAGCTCTTAATTTTCTTTTCATGAAACTTCATGGCTTTATTATTGCATAGGAATTCAAAAATGCTTTAAAAGAAGATGCCGTAGATTACACCACATACACTGCAAACATCAAAAGGAAGCGTCCTACCCCAAGAAAGAAATCCGGACGTGCAATGGGAGATGACGACGACGATGACGATGATGTGGATTGGACGGGTGGGGCTCGGAGACTTGGCAGTGCCAGGAAAATAAACACTAGAGGAGTTAGGCAGCGGTAGCGGCCATAGTTTTGTATTTTGTAAATACACAGAAGGTAGGCTAACATATAGATTGTGTAGGATAGAATGATAGCTGAAATATAAAATTCTAGAAACCAAGGAAAGTGTGGAGGTGAGTACGTTGGGGCGCTCTCTCTGGTTTCCATTTTGCAGTTTGTACAACACGGGTGAATACCGGCATTTCATTCAATGGAATTCAAGATTCCAGCATTTGTTGCCTGTAAGTTCAACAGATACTGTAAGATGTAAGAAAATTGTTGATTCCTAGGATGTTAGGTTTGTAAAAAGCAAGCCTGAAAATGTCATATTCTTTTGTATGAAATTAATTATATTCCCACATATCTGAATGCATTTTTTGGTTTTCATTTTGCAATATATAATAAAAAGGTTGTGTGCCCCTTATTGCTGTAAAGGTATAAGAAAGAGATCAGACGATAAAACAAGAAAGTATTTTACCTTCTAATTTTAAAATTTTCCTTTGGTTCTTTATGATCGTTTGACTAATCCGCCTGTTGGCTTGTGATATATTTTACCTTGGAATGACCAAATGAGCAACGGTATGCTCTCTCTCCATCAGAGCTTTGTAACAATGCTACTTTTTGTGAGAGCAGATTTTGTAGGCTCCATTAAATTACATGTAATCGGCATTAGTCATGAAATCTTCTCATGAACTATAGCGGGTAATGCTTTTAATTTCAACGGCATAGTTTTAGCGGCAGCTACCAAGGAGCTATACCAATTTGCTCTAAGCATTCTAATCTTAAATATGCTGATAAACATCCCTGATCAGAATCTGTGTTTTCTCCTGTGGGTCACTGGAGAGGAAAGATTCTTAATCTTGCAGTGGCAGTGAAACCAGATACTATCCTCTTACTTCCCACTCTCTCTTAATCAACTAGTAATTTTAATCCACTTCACTTAACAAACGTCACCACAATTGCGTTGAGTGTTTTGAAGTGCAGCTTTTACCATTGTTCCCATTAATAACGCTGCAGTATTGCATATATTATCGTACATAATAGGACGATGGATGACAACAAAGTACAGAGACACCGCTACTATTCGGCAAAACAGTCTTGGCATGAAATGATTTACCAATTTCAAAAGCACCATAGCAGAAAATCCCAGTCATCTAGGAATGCTCCACAGCTGGAAACCAATTGTGCTAGCATCTCTTACATTAAGATTGAACCTAAACTATCAAAATCGGCCACCATGCAAACTTCTCAAGTCCAATCGATCAGGGGGCAATCACAATCCGGCCAGCAACTTGGTCAAGGTCCCGTTGACCACTTGATGTGATTCTCCTTCCGCTAATACAAGATCAAAAGTATAAAAGTTGAAGCATAAGAACATATCTAAAAGAAACATGAAAGTCAGACAGGGAAAAATGTCTGCCGAAGGCAAAATATCATTGTTTGTAATGTGATACTTGTATATACCATAAACAGACGCAACTATGAAAACAAAGGGCACCAAAGAATGAAAACTCACCCTTTAGGGTCAAACTCAATGATATTCATACACTCCAACTGTTGAAGAATGTGACGAGCAATAGCACCACTGCTCTTGCAAAAATGGGGAGGACAACTTCCGTTTCTTTTGCTCCCACCATAGATTCTACGGAAAGCACCAACACCAAGGCCTCCCCTCAAGTAAATCTTCCTTGCCATAGAGGCTAATTTAAGATTAAAAGAATAAAAGTTTAACTCTAAATCTTCCTTGCCATAGAGGCTAAATAAGATTAAAGGGATAAAAGTTTATGCACCAAAGTCATAATTGCATCACAAATAATATAGCACGTGATTTTTGCATGTACAATGTACGCTAACATTAATACACATACACATATGCATGCACATACACACACACATCATACCAGCTCTAATGTAGTACCAGTCCGGGTCATAAGGTGCAAGCTCCTTCAATGTACCAGTCTTCACAATATCAGTCCACTGGGGCAATTCAATCTGTTTTAAAAAGAATGAAACATTTAGGGCCAATTAAACACTCAATGCATGTGATTTTGTCATCTTTGTAAGACATTTAGGCAGAGTTTATTTTAGGTAGACCGTCATATCTGAAGACTGGAATGGTACTTCAACTTTTTAAACCATAATATCTAGAAACCATTGGTCGCATCAACTCTTTAAACTGGTCACTTAGAACAAATTCTTGCAAGGTATTAACAAGAAGTCTGCCACTAGACTAATGTAAGACATGCAGTGACTCAATAAGCATGTTTCATAAAAGCATATGAAGCTGCAATATTGTATACCAACAAGTACTAATATTAACATTACGTAAAAAGCAAACTATCAACTTGTTTAAGAACGAAAGAAACCAAACCAATAGAGATCAGCAACCTCTTTCTCTCACCAGTTTCCTCCTCACTATACATTAAGCAAATCTGAACTAATCAACACGGCTGTCAGTTCAAAAAGTTCCAAAATTTCGGTCACCAATAAACAAATTTCAGCTACGCAGAGTTCTAATCCTAACTACAAGAGTAATCTACTCAGAAAAACATCAGTCATAAAACTAATCAAAAAAAATTGAAAAGCTGAGCTTTCAGCGTTTTCCACCAAGTCGAACCCTTGAATTTTACAATTGAAAATTTCTAAAATAGCAACAAATTCAATATAAATTTTGTCGACAATGAGTAATAGAACCTCGAGTACTTAAAAATAAATCACAAACAAAATAAGAATGTAAACTCAAGCTCAAATGCAAAATCCCAAAACCCACATAGAAGACTCCAGACTCAAAGAGAGAAAAACCAGTCGATCTTCCCCGATAACAACCAAATCTTTTAATGACTCAATATCACCAAATCCAACTTGATTTTACACATCCCGATAAAAAACCCACTTAGCACACCAAAATACAGATTCATACACATAGAATACAAGCTAATCAATCAGTGTTAGGTGTCGATTTTGAAGTGAATACCTTGCCAGAGCGCTTAAGATGAGCAGAGTAAGCCCTGACGAACTCGTGGGGTGAGACATCTTTTACAGTCTTAGCGGTAGCCATTGTACAAGGTAGACCCCCAAGACGCCTGTCCTTCGGCTGAATGAGGAACCCTCCCTAGGGCTTCTGTCCGTTAAAATGATAAATTACCAGCGAACAATGGATACATTGTTATGGATCGGATCGGGTCCAGTCAAGTTATAACATGCTAATGACTAAATTGCATCACTAGGTTTCTAAGAGGTGTAATTTATTTATTTTCAAAAATAAAATTTAAACGTTTATGACTCTAAAATGTTTTTGATAATATATCTTTCTTAAGTTTCATAATTAATTTTTGTTGAATTTTGAACACATAAATAATCATGTCAAAAGATTGAAAAAGCAAACTATAGAGGCAATATGTGTTAAATAAATTAATTTAATAATATTTCATATTATTATATTAAAAATTAAAATTTTAACATATTTATAATTTTTAATAATATATTTATCAATTTAATATAATAGTACAATTATTAAAAATTATATCATCAGTTTCTTATTTATATATTTTTATTATTAAAATAAAATTATAAAATATCTTATTATTTAACTAATTTATCATATTTGTTTATATTAAATACAAGCAAACTTAATAATATTAATTAAATTTAATATTATAGTAAATTAAAATTTTTTATTTTAATTATTATATCTATATATTATTATTTATATTAAATATTACCATAATATGAATATGTGATTCCAATTTAAATTATTAATAAAGAATAAATATTATTTTTCATGCTTTGTTAATAAAAAATAATATATTTATTATTTTTATATAACTGTAAATTATATACTTCATTAAAATTTTATTATTATCTAAAATACTAATAAGTAATATTATCATTTTTTATATTTTATTATAAACCAAACAAGCCTAATTATTTGTTGTCATTATAAACCAAACAAGCCTAATGAGTTTTGGATTTTGACGTCTGCTCATTTCAGCATTTGTGCATGCTAGGCAAAAAGATGATTATATACCTATGCAAATGCATCCCGATTTTTCACTCTTTTTTTTTTCACTTTATTTGATCTTTGAATGACACACAAACTTTGGATGAGGATGCATCGTTACAACCCCTTTTATCCAATGCAGCTGAATGTGTTGCAGAAATTGGAGCTATGAAGTTGTGAGAGATAGATATTGGTGAGCTGTCAATGGAATGGAATTCATTCTGAAGGTTCCAGTGTCTCCATTTCAGAATCAGTTGCAAGTCCTTGCTTTGGTTGAAAATTGATGCAGGATCCCATTGTGACGCTTTTCCACATGTGAACTCCCGATACTTATTTTGTTCTTTAAGTAATACTTGTTAAGAAAGTTGCAAAGCATATGGACTATTTATGTTGCAAAACCTACCATTCAGACTAATGAATGGAGTGTTCACGGTAGATGCAGAAATGAAGAACTGTAGGAAGAAACAAATGAGGGCTTGACAACCTTTATGAGGTACCCGGTCTATTCATTCAGAATCAATCCCAAGTCTCAAAATTGCAACTAATTTGGTTGCATCATTTACAGTGAATTCATCATATACTGGGGTGCCACAGTGGGAGGACAGAGCCGGATCATGTTCTTTTAAGTGCTTAAAAGAAACTTCTACTGCTGTTGCCTTACTGTTGGTATGTGAATGTACTCATGTCACTCCAGGAGAGGCCACATTTGATCTTCTTATGCTGAGGAATGTGAAACTTTGGTTCTTTAGGCACGGTAGGATGCTTTGTTGATCTGGATAAAATCAACAGAAAACTATTAGCATGTCATTCCATCTACAGGGGTATTAATTTTTTTTTTTAACATTTCAAAAGAAGTATTCAGTGCAAGAAGACAAATATCATGATCACTAACAAAGAATACTTATTCATAATTCCTCATTACAGGCCAAGTTCCCGAGAACTTTTTGAGGGTTTACCAGTAAGAAAGAATAGATGTAGTATTCTTAGACTAGGTGGTTTTTATAAGATTTATAGCACTCTCATTAACCCAACAGGTAGTATTTTACCTTCTGGGAATGAAGGGCCTATCAAAGTAGGGCATGGGTTGTGCTTTTGGAACGAGCTCCTTTCTCAATCTACGTACTTCTTCTTCTTCTGCCAGCTACACAAGAACAAGAAAGAAATATCGGTAATATCATTTGAAACAGAACGAACCTCCTTTGTTTTATTCAGTTCCATTCACCTTTTGCAGCCTCTCTCTTTCCATGTTGTATAGTTCGATCAAATTCATCTTCTCAGCAACCTATCATATTCACAGAAAATATGGATTTATGATAAATTAATTTTCCTAATCCTGATTCAATCTAAGCATTTGCATATTTACACAACAAGTAATACAATGACACACACACACACACACACACATATATATATATGTATAAAGAAACCTTTTTATCATTACAATAAGAAAGGGAGCATAAACACGATGAAATCAACCGGCAGAGCTACTCTTAAAATGATACCCTTGGATGATTACCTGATAGTCAAACTCGGCACGTTCTACAGCCCGAATATCACTATGTAGCTGGAGATCAATAGGCCTTGTATTCTCTTTTACAGGAGGTTTGATTAGGTTCTAAAAATAAACATGAAGAAGTCAAAGAAAAAGAACTGACAAGAACAAAAGAACAACTGAATTAGAGTAAATGCTTGTTTATCAGATGTGCTAAATTTTGTGATCTGGCAAGCGTTTGGTCTCCTTTTCTTCAGTGATAATGGCACACCAACGGTGAGATCAGTTTAATACATTCAAAAGAGTTCCCAGCAAGTAGAAAATATATGGCAGTTTAAACAACCTAGCAATTTATTTCATTTTCAGGTTAGCAATGTTTCATACCACTAGCCAATGTTCCCTGCAATGAACCTCCTGGGACAATTTACAGCCTTCTGGAAATTACCTAAAGTAATTGCAGCCTTCTTGTCAAACAAAATTACTTGAAATATCTCACCTCTGGTTCATCTGTTGTCCATGGAAGACCCTGTGCTATAGGAATCCGCTGCTTCTCCTCCTCCACCATCATTTCTTGTATCTTCTTGGTAAATAACTCCTCCTTCCGTTTTCCCCTTTGCTGCAACAAAATCCACCATCAACACAATGAGATAGAGGACTATTGGTTAAGGTAAACTTTCTGCCATAGAATGTGCATACCTCTGTCCTTAGCTTAAATGGCTGTTGGCTTGTGACTTTTGCTTGCTTCTTCTTCCACCTTCTTGCACCCATGGTTCCACAAGAGTCGGAGCTCTAAATGATAGCCACGACCACGAATCCATAAGTTGAAACATTTTATGTCAATTCTAAGCAATTGAAAGGAGATAGCAACTCACATTTCTTCGGCTTCTCCTGCCTCCGTTAGATGCTCTGCCGGAGACACTAAAATTTCACGAGAAAACAACAAAAATAGCAACTGCTCAGGACCTAAAGACGCCAAACTAAATCCAGTAGCGATTTCTGTATAGATAATTGGGACTAGTCACTAACCTGTTTTGACTACCATCCCAGGAAGAGGAAATAGAAAATCTCGAGTCCAGACCCAGATTCTCCGATGTCAGAAACAAATTGGATGGGCAGAATTCACCCGAAGTGCTCTCGAACTCTGGCAAGGAAAATGGTGATGAAGAGACCTCCGTCTCTGCCAATTTAGGACAGTGCAAACCAGGCAATGCCCACTGAATTGCCTTCTTTTTGACCTCTTTATTCTCTTGCTTCTCGTTGTTATCAGCTTCCTGGGAACTAGGCATCAAGCGTAACTTCTCAAATGTGTTAACCAGATGCTTCACCTTTCCAAATTCAGGAACACTGTTCCTAGCCTCCTCAAGCAACCTCTCTCTTCGCCTCTTGATTGTAGAGCTACCCATTGAGCCCAGTTGCTCAGTTTCACTAGGAATTTTCTCATCAGATCCATACCCATCTTCATTTTCAAGATTTTGTGCCGCAAAACCCTTTTCCATGGCCTCGTCTTCAACGTCACTCTCGGCTCTATAATCATCGCCCTCTGCTTTCTCAGATTCCTTTGCTTTCTCATGGTCACCATTCGGGTTCTTGAAAAACTCCTCCTGTGAAGCCCTCAAAGTCTCATAGGCCAAGCACACACACTTCTTTACATTACCTCCAAATCTCTCCTTGCACTTACAATCAATCACCCCAGGGTTAGAAACCACCTTCTCTTTCTTCGAATTCTTCTTCGCCACCACAAATTTCCTCTCTCTAATCTTCTTTTTGGGAGAGTAAAAGACCGGATTTTGATTAGAAACAGAGTCCTTTGCAGCCGATTTCTGAGATTTAACAGATTTTGTCAACGGAGAAGTGTGTTTTGAATGGGAAATGTTAGGATTGGAATTTTCTGATAATTTGGAGACAAACCCGTGTGGGTCTTTCACTGGAGTTGCGGATTTTGGGTTCTTGGTGCTCGATTCCATCTAAAAGAAGTGCCTCTAGTACAGTGAAAGAATCTCCTCGAAATCAAAAGGGTGCAATTTGGGGGTTTTCTTAGCACAGAAAGTTTGGGGCGTTAGAGAGAGAAAGATAGAGGAGTTGAGGTTTCTCTGATCGAATGAGAGACAAAGCATATTAGATGAAGACGAGACGAAATGGGAACGTTGAGGGTTTTGGTTGGACGCTCTTCGTAACGGCTAGTTTCCTGATCGGAGGTGTGAAATGTGTGGGCCGTTCGATTATTATTTTTAAATTAATATTTGCCGTTAAATCAATCTAGACCATAACTAAATTCTTATAAAAAAATCCTTATATCACAAATATATCAACAACAAACTATGTGTACATATATAGTTGCTCCTTAATTTCTTTTTTGTTCTTTTAAATTAAAAGACCCGATCTCAATCGGAAAGGCGGAAAACGCAATCGAAAAATCGAAGGAATCCGAAGCAGAATTTTATCGGAAATTCATAATGCGAAAGAAACAAACGGATCGGAAATCAAAGCGAAGCAAAAACAAACCGAAATCACAAGCAGAAACATAAACATATCGGAAGCGAATCGAAATCGGAAAACGAATTCGAATGTGAAACGAACTAAACGAATAATTGAATCGGAATCAAACAAACGGTGCAAACAAATGAATGTGAATCGAATGCGAATTTTCGACATCTGAAAACATACACTTTAGAAAAACTATCGCGTTGGAAACTCAAAGACCAAAACAATCCTAAGCGGTATAAATCTTTTTTTTAACCATCTTTATTCAAAAACAAAGCAAATAATTCCCACTTTTGGGAAACTCATCCTTATACAAATTTCAACTTATACAAAGCTTCTTAATAAGTATACATATCTCAATATTCGACTTTTAACCAAAAACATATTCTTATTTTATCTCTGCCATATAACCAATTTTCTTATCGAAAATTGGGCAGCATAACGGCTGCATTTTCAACAACCCAAACCTGCAAATGGCT
>JANZLD010000008.1:18096993-18111483 GCA_026413575.1 Erythroxylum carthagenense | reverse complement strand
TAACTATTATTTAAGTATGTTGAAATAATAGGACGAAAAATATTCAGTGATATAAACTATATAATAATTATTAATAATTATTAATACAGTAATATATATATACTAAATATTAATATTGACTACTTAACCAAGTAACTATATTTAATAAATCAAATAATTAATTATATACCAATAATGATTAATAATAATTGAATTAATTTATTATATTATAATAACTATTAATTATATCAAAATTAATTATTTAACCAATGATTTAAGTGTATTCTATGAACTGTTTATTATTATTCATTATTTTCTATATAGTATTATATACTTAATAAAATTACATTTAATTTAAAATGAAAAAATATATGCGCTAATTATATCTCAATTAATTAATTAATTATAATTTAATTATATTTAATTTAAAATCACAACAAAATTTTTAGTATATTTAATTAAAAATTAACTAATTAATTAATCATTATAAATGTATCGACAATATTTTTTAATTAATTAATTATTTTTTTAATAATAGTGGCGCAAGCATGGAGCCAATGTTAACTCAAAAACTAAAAAAAAAAAGAAATCACACTTGTGAGCAATAAGCACGCACACGGGTGACGCGAGGATAAACTTAAGGGAGCCCTGTTAATAATAACTAAATCAATTAATTATATTCTAATAACTATTTATTACATCAAAATTAATTATATTTAAGTATATTAAAATAATACGAATTAATATAATATATTATATATAATTAATAGATTATATTATAATAACTATTTATTATATCAAAATTAATTCATTAACTATTATTTAAGTATAAGCATATTTATATTATAAGATGAAAAATTTTTCAGTAAAAAATCCTATTCACTGAGAAAAATAAATTACGCCTAGTGTGAGTAAAAATAGGAGAAAAGAGAAACAAATATCGGGAAAAAAACACAAAAAAATTAATAAACTTTCGATCATTTGGACAAAAGAATACAGCAGCAAAAGAATAGAGGTCGTTGATAAAATGGATGAATGTGATGAATTTTGTGGTCATCCATCCCGTTCGTCTTTAGTATTATATACTTAATAATCATATTTGGATGCATAGGCTAAATTAGAAGATTCCATTGATCACTTATAGTAGGACATACTTTTATAAGGTAATGTATTTTGAATTGAAAAATATAGGCGTAACATACCAAATTCACTTATAAACTTGTTAAATACCTAAAAGTCCCTCCAACTCTTTAATCTCAATGTCTAGCCAGATACTCAGATACCAATGATTTTAAAACCAAACCAGATTAACCGGTTTAATCAGATTAAGCTCAAATTGGCCTAATTTTTAGTTCAGTTTTTGTTTTTGCTTTCAATATTAGGATCCTTCGTATGCATTGACAAGTATTAAGGTCTAATTTAAATTTTGGTACAAATATTTTAAAAAAATTGTACCTTCAACCAAAGTTAAATTAGCATTCAGATCATATGATTTCAAGCTTAACCTCAATTATATATGCTTAATGTCATATATTGAAAATTTTGTCTAAGTAATACCTTCGTTCATGGTCTATCTATATTTTTTAGTCTATTCAATCTATTTGACTTTATACCAATATTGGTATAAAAGTGTTCATATAAAACTATGTAGTTTTCTTGACAACTCCTTATTCCCATCTCACTGTCTCTGCCTACTTACAACTCAACCTAAAAGTGCAAGTTAAAATCTCAAAACATGGATCAAAATAGTATAAAGAAAATTTATTTTGACTATTTATAATAAAGACACCATTTATACCTAAATGTATATCAAGTGTAACAGTAAACATGGCATTAATAACATTAGTAATAGATGGATACCAAGTGCTACCACTTCAAATAATTTTTTTACTTAAAGTTTAAACACTAAATATAGAAGGACCAAAAAATAAATAGAAAATTTGAAAAAGTAATAAAATAACTGAATTAGGAATGTCAAAATAAAAATTGAAAATAAATAAAAGAGGGATAACTAGTAGATAGTACCTAAACAATGAAAAAACCACATTGCTTGACACACTCGATACCCTTTATCACATTTGGGATAATAGCTTTGCCTTCATCGACTCTCATCATTCCCTCTTTAAGTATAAAATCATTCCAAATTTTACGGAACCAAAAAGTGTGAAAACCCCTCATATAAAGAATCATATGCATGCATATAATAAAAAGAGACCTATATGTCAATAATTAAGAAAGTTGCGTGCTTCCATTTATTATCCTCTGATATGATCTATTGCTAGTTCCAATAAATATTACAAAAAAAACTATGATTTTAGAACTAAATAAAAGTTACAGTAGAAAACCAATTCCATATTACATAAGAACGACATCTTTGATGAGCCTTTTCTTGTTTGCAATAGTTATGGATGAGTTCACCAAGAATATCTAAGGGGAAGTGTCTTAGTATATGTTGATCGCTAATGACATTGTGTTAGTGGATGAAACAAAAGAGGGTATTAAAGTCAAGCTAGAACTTTGAAGGGATATGCTAGAGTTGAAGGATTTTAAACTGAGTAGGACTAAAAGCAAGTAAATAGAGCGTAGTTTTCTAGGTCATAGGGTTACATCTGATATAGAGATAAAGTTTGGTTTAAAAACGATACCTTATATAGATTGTTTTAAGTGCCTTGGATTCATCATACAAAGCAATAGTGAGATAGATGATAACGTAGTTAACCATATCAAATCAAAGTGGCTCAAATGAAGGGTGCATCAAGAATTTTATATGACAAAAAATATCAGCCAACTAAAAGGTAAATTTTACAGTTTAGTAATGTTGGGCCTCGAAATTTTCTTAGAAGATTTGAAGTAGCAAATGAGAAGGATAGATAGATTCATGTTTTGCTTGGGTCTCTTGGTAGATGAGAGTCTATGAAATAGGAAGAATTAGGATGAATGTAAAGTTCGTGTTATGACTTCAGAAGGAAATCTGGATTGATCTAGGTTAAATTAGACCTAGTTGCCTTCTAAAAAGTTGTAAGTCTTTCCTTCAGCTTCCAACGATAGATGGTAGGAAATTTTTGGACCTCTGGATTGAAAGTTATGGTTCTTAGAAAAGGAAAATGTTTAGGAGTATAAAGATGTATCGTCTGTAAAGACGCTTCGTCTGTGATGACGTCATTCGTCTTAAGACTTTTGTTTCATGTGTCTTTCACTTCGTCTTAACTGTTGCATCGTCTTAAGTTGACTTTGCTTTGCCTTAAGTTGACTCTGCATTTTTCTACTTTGTTATTCGTCTGCTTTTGGCCATTCGTCTGCTTTTGGCCATTCGTCTGTTTTTGGCCATTCGTCTGCCTTTGGCTATTTGTCTACTTTCTTCATTCGTCTGCCTTTTTCCATTCGTCTACCTTTGGCCATTCGTCTGCTTTTTAGCATTCTTCTGCTTTTTGGCATTCGTCTGCTTATTGCATTCGTCTGCCTTGTTTCGTCTGCTTGGTCTATTTGCTTCGTCTAGCTTGTCTCACTTGCTGTGTCTGCCTTATTTCGTCTGCTTCATCTGTTTGCTTTTGCTTTGTCTATTTGCTTCGTCTGCCTTTTTTCGTCTGCTTCGTCTTCTTTGCTTCAACTGATTTGATTTGTCTGCCTTGTTTCATCTGCTTTGCTTTGTCTGTTTTGCAGTTCGTCTGCTTTTCGAATGATTTCGTCTGATCTTATCGTCTGCTCAACTTTTGACCCTTCAGATGATAGAATTTGTCTTTAAGGTCTTCATGAAAGTTGTAGATCTTGAAGTCCTCTTTCAAATCCTCCCATGATGACTTTAGTCCGACATCCCTCGTGATAGTTATACAAATTTGTCCCGAGATAGGTTCAATATGATAGAGGACAAAAATCTTGTTTGATTCTTTCGATCATAACTTTGTTCTCCGACCTTCAAAAAGTGATATTTGAACCAATAGTTTCTTAACACATTCTATCCCTCCATAGAATTTGATAACATTTAGTATTGATTTGAGAAAGATGGATTGAACCAAGGTAAGGGTATCGGTTGGAAAAATATGAAAGGGAGGAATTTAAGTATAGTGTACTGTTTCAATAAACGAATAGTCCGAAAATGTTTGGGGCAATACTTATAGAGTTCTGAACCGAATTAATTGATTTTGGTGTCCTTAGAAACATAAAACAATTGAGAAGATTCTTCTAGAAGTAAATGTTATGTCAGAATGTTCAAGGATATTGTTGGCAAAACACTTCAGCATAAAAAGACATAAGACATAAATGGAAAAGCAATTGGGACATTTCTTGATTATTAAGGACATAATTGGAAGAAGAAGTGTTGTCTGGCTATTTAAGAAAAGAAAGAGAGAAAGAATATAAAAACAAGCTAGGGTTTCAATTTTCTTAGCTTTCAAAAGAGGGTTTGAGGTGGTTCAAAAAGAGAAGAGGTAGAGGAAGAGAAGAGCTTCCCTATAAGCTAAAGATCCCTCCATTTGGAAAAGAATGAAGGGAACCATGAGAATCCTACTCATGAGTAAGGGGAAAGACAACCTTAACTTGGATTTTAGCAAGGAAATGAGGTAGGTAATGTATTTACAGTTATTGTGTGATTGGGCAAATTCTTGCCTATGTGTGGATATGTGTTAAATTATTTGAAATTGACTTGTTGAAAATACATGATGATTTTGATTATGTTATACCGTGAAAGAAGCATGATATCTTGATATAATTAAATTGTAATTTTGATCAATGTTAAGTCTTGAAATATGTCATGGCATTTTGTATATATGGAAAGGAAAGAACATGAAAGATGAAAGAAAAGGTTTGAAAGTATAAAAGCATTTTGGTTAAATGATTCTGAGCATGATTATGTGCTTCTGTTTGGGCGAGAGTGGAATCATTCTGTTCGTCACGTGCACGTTGACAAGAGCCTTCTCTCGACTACCCGCTTGTGGTATATGAACTCCAAAAAAAGGACTCATTCTGTTCATGGGGTAAACTTCGGTTTCCTCATTTTGTTTCATAGAACCCTCGAGCTATTTGTTGTGCATTACATCTTTAAATTGTCAAGTATGAAGCATATTGAGTGTTATGTGTTATGAGCAGTTAAGTTATTTGAGCTAAATTTGATGAATGTTTAAATTGCTTGAATAAAGTATGAATGCTAGAATTGCTATATATATATATATATACATACATATGCTTGACTTTGGTCAATTGCCAATGGCTATGAATATACTAGCCACTGAGTTGTGTAGCTCATCCCACGTTTCCCTTCTCAGGCGCAGAAAGAGAAGATTAGCAATCCTTCCAAGACATTGGAACTCTAAGATAGTTAAAGACTTTTGTAATTAAGTTATTTCAGGATTTTTGTTTTTTAGAATCACATCAAGCATAAAACCTTCAATTGTATTTTTTGTATTTTGTATTTTGTATAAACTCTGTTCAGATTTATTAATGAAATATGATTGAGTTTTTCTTGTATTTCTCAAAAATTGTGATGTTTGATGTTTGACTGTTGGGGGCACGCCACCCTTTTGGGATGACGGACTTTGTAATGTCTCCAAATGTTTGAGTTCTGGAAACGGGGTCCCAACAAGTAATTAGGCTGATCACAATCTATAAGGTGAAATATTGGCTTATTAAACATGTGCACAGTCATAAGTTAATGGTGATCAAGATGAGAATGTTCCATTAGATATGCAACTTTACAAGAAGAGGTAAGGTCAAGAACGTAGTAGTAAGAGACAAGTTATGGGTTGCTAACATTGAGGTAAGTTAAGGGAGACAAGGCTTAGGTGGTATAGACATGTTACGATTAGACATCTTGACACCCCCATGAGAAGATGTATTTAGAGACTATAAGAGAATAAAAGGAAGACCTAAGAAGAATTAGGGTGAGGTGATCAAATATGTTATGTACCAAAGTTTATGAAGGACTTGACCTTCAATATAAAACTTTAACAAATTAGAATTCGAGTAGAGGATCTTACATAGAGAGAACGACCTTTCTTTTTCCATAGGTCTTTTAAACCTTTTTCCTTTCTTTTTCTTTGTTTCTTATGTTTTATGTTTACCTTAAATACTTTGTTTAGTATACTTTATTTTTCAGTTCGTTTTTAATTATTTTTCTTTCTTCTTGTGAGTCTATCAAAAACATCTCTACTGATTAAAAGTAAGATTGTGTACTACTGAATTTCTTTAGACCCTACGTATTAGTGAGAATTCTATTAGGACATTGTCGTTATCTGGAGTGACATTAGACTAGGTGATGACAAAAACCCTTGAAATAAAAGATAAAAATTAATGTAAAAATCGAATTAACAATAATAATTTGTTATTTTTTTGAATTGTTTGATTCTTGCTTATTTTTGGTTCTTTATTTAAGTGCCTGTTTGGTTGAGCTTTGGGAGAGTAAATAAGCACTTTTTTCTACCACAAGAGCTTTTTTCAAGAAAAATGAGTGTTTGACTGTAAAAATCACTTTTCTGGTAGATATAGCTTGTTTGGCAGCTAATATACAGCTTTTTAAGAAGCTCAAATTTGGAGCTTATAAAAAATCACCTTTTTAAGTAAATTTTTCGGATCAATTAATGAGCCTATTTTTTAGTCCCTTTTGTTCTTATTTTTTACATATAATTTTCACAATATCCACAAACACATCTTCACGTTTATTTTGAGATTTATACAATATATTTGACTTTTTTATATGTTTTAATATTTATTTTTTATATTAGTTTTCCTTATGTTATAATCCATATAAAAGATTTGATTAGATATATTTTCATTTGTGTTTCATATAGTTTAAAATTATATAATAATTAATATATTGTGCTTTGCATATTGTTTAATATATTTTAAATAATATTTATATGCATAAATAATTTTTATTACAAAATAAAATATAGTTAAAATTAAAAGTGCTCTTTATTTTTATGTTATCAAACAGTCTATTGTATGGAGCTCTTTAAAAAAAAGCTCTTTTTAAAATGACAGCCAAACAGTCAACTGACTTTTTAGAAAATCTCTTCTCAGAAAAGCTCTACTGATATAAGCCCATCTAAACAGACACTAATTCTATTTGAAGTTTAATTTTGTTATATTTAATACTTTTATTTTGCTCATTTAGCTCCATTTAATGACTTTGCTCATTAAATTGCTTTTCTCTTTTATTAAATTTAAAATTTCACATATTATTTAATTCTACTACATATAAATTGTTAGTATCATTAAAAAAAATCATCACATCCATGAGTCAAACCTTAATATAATCCAATTGACAATATATTGAAAATTCACGAATGTAAATGATAATACTTAAACTATAGGGAGCATTTAATAATTGTGTAAATCATATGAGCTCTCAAGGAATTAACCCTAATGTTTTGTGTTGCAATTTTGTTAAGCATTTACCAAATCTTATTAATACATTTCAATTTTATTTCTAGAATGTTCAAGATTGAAACCTGATTTGATAAGGAAGGAAGATTCCCCTCTTTACTAGCCAAGTTACTTCCTTTGGGTTGATAAATAATTGAGTTGGAAGATGCAATCGGACCATCGTATACCCATTTGGAGGCTCTATAAAGTATAACTTTTGTAATCTCAACGAAGGGAAGAGGATCATACACGGAGATGCGATGAGATCCCCACGAAGAAAAGCGTAATCTTTAAAGGTCGCGATAATTATCATCATCATCATCATCACATCCAATCTGAAGTCCCGCAATGAAGTAGGGTCTGGAAAGGTATGATAGTACGCAGCCTTACCTTTACATAGTGAGAGGTTGTTTCCGGTAGACCCACATGCAAATGAGACAATATAAGAGTGATGCAGGTTATAGAGAGAATAGGTAAAACTAGCTCAGAAAATTATTAAGTAAATAAAATTCCACTAAAAGCATAAATAAATGACAATAGAAACAACAACACTAAATAGAAATAATAATAATAGAAATACAAAATATATATATGCCTATAAAATACAGAAAATAATACTAACGATAATAGTACTAATAATACTCCTAATAATAAATGTTAAAATGCTAATACAGATAAGAAAACAGTTAAAAAATACTTAAAAAAGTAATAAAATAAAACAAAGGAAAGTAATAACTAGTGTGCCAACCGAAGGTCCCCTCAGTCATGTAGACACACACATGTTCTCGTCACAATGGAAGAGCTCATAAGGAAAAAATTGAGGTGTCTGGCGAGAAAGTCTCCAGGCCTAGTAAGAAGAGATTCTACAAATAGAAAGGAAGTTGCATGCCACACTTTATAATCCATACAAATAAAACAACCTAGACTAACCAAGGATGTTGTGTAAGACAAAGGAGTTTGTTATTAACGGGAAGCAATAGGATAAGACTGATGGGAGAGGATTCTATCATGTCAACGATATGCAACCTTTTCTGCACACAGGAACACAAACTGTCCTAATCGACGGCACAGTTGGTGATATTCCCAATTAAGGGAAACACAAATTTCGCAAGTTTCCAATGACGAAAAGCTATTTCAGCAGAGTGTTAATAAATGTATTCCACAAATGACAAAAAGACTTTTCAAAACACACATTCTCCCTCTCTCTCGCCATCTACAACTACAACCTACTTCATTCTACGTAAACAACTCCACACCAAACTACCTTACGAGCTACGCAAGCCTTGCCTTCAATCAGTAACACAACTGAAGTTACTAACCGTCTGCCTGTACTAACCCTTCCATTTAATGGAAACATCTAACTTACAAGTATAGAAGAAACTAAGCTAGAGAGCTGTTAAACATGTACACAGAGAACAAGTATGTAGGCTACAGCCTCCATAAGGAATACCAGCAAAGAAAACCAGTAACACCTTAATACCAGAAAACCTCTTTTTTCATGTCAAAGAAAAAGGTGAGCTTTAGTAAGTGACTCAAAAAGAAAGATACTAGTTGTAAGGAAAGTAGTTGCTAAGAACCTCCACACTCCGAACCTCCCACAACCATTAAAAAAAATCCATGCAAGAAACTTACTAATAATCCACATAAACAATGGCTACTACTCATAACATAAGTAAATGCACCATATCCAAAGAATCTTGACCTCCCCAAACCTCCAAACCTAAAAAGTATATCTAAAAAACTCAGGACTCACCCCAAAAAGCGCAAGAGGTATACAAAGAGAAAGCAACAAATGTAACATGGAATCTGCAGGGAGTAAAGTAGAGAAAGAAAAGATATTACTTGCACCCATGCCAAAATGAAAATACGTAATTGCTCACGTACCTTTGATTATTCAAAACAAAACAATTGTTAATCTGGCAATTTTTCAATCCCTCATACAATTTTGGAAGTAGGCTTGCCGCAGTCCAATGGTTGGTTGGCTAAAGAGACTTTTCTAGACAACCAAACAAAGAACAAAAAACAATATTCGCAAAAATATACAAACGAGCAATGTAATTGAACCTGGAAAGGCCAAACGTGGATAAGGGCTTGCCCACACAAGTCTGAGTACTTATGGTGTGCCTCGAGAAACCCAGAACCAGAACCTTACGGAAAGAAAATGTCCTAGCATCACTTTATGTTAGCTAAACTATGACATTTTAAGCATAGGTCATTGTATGTCTAACGACATCGTTTGGTCTTCTTCAACTGCCTGGTTTCTTTGTAAGCTATAACTCCTAAATGATTGCATTATTTTACCATAAATGAAAATGACCACTTGAACAACAATTAAGAAATAAAGAAAGTGCTAGAGATCTCTCTACAAGAGGTTTTTTTTAATTAAAACGAAAGATCCACGAGACATAGTACATGACTAGTCTAGGAAAACTGACCCTCGACATAGCCTCTAAAAGGATAGAGTGGCACCCAATGGGTGAAGTAAAAAAAAATGATTCCTAAATCAAAATTTTCTGCAAAGTTAGCAAGCCAGTTGGCATATCTGTTGTTCTCTCGATAGATATGTCGATGTATAACAATCCAGTTCCGAGTATCATTAATACCTATGACTATCGAATTGAGAGTCATTGATCAGTTAGTCGAGGAAGACAGGATATTAATCACCCCTATAGAATCCACTTCGAGTTCGATTCGGCGATAACCTAGATTCCAAGTGAGCGTGAGCCTGAGAAAAACTCCCCAGAGTTCTACAGACACAGAGGAGCACCAGGCAAGATTCTGGATGAAGCCTTCAAGCCAAGCACCTACACTATCACGTATAAGGTCACCTGCTGTGGCTGAGGACGAGGATCGTTTGCATGCTCCATCTGTGTTTAATTTTACCCACCCAGTAAGAGGTTTGCACCATCCGATAAGTTGCTCTTATCTAAAGTGACAGGCGATATCAGCTCTACTTTGCCAAACAGACGACTTGTGGATCTGATGTACATATGTCACAATGTTATAGATTGGTAAGGACGACCAATTAAAATGTTCATAAAAAAGGGCTATATTTCTCTATGTCCATAGGAACCAACAAGTAATACCAAAAAGAATCAACCAATCATATCCAAGTACTATTCAGTGGTGTTAGAGATTTCTAATGAGCCACTCTCGAGTTAGCATAGTGAAAAAGTTAGCGAACACGATTTGTGGAGGGAATGTGTTCCACAAGTTGCAGGCTTTGACTCAGTCTCACACTGTTTGCAACGAGCATTCTTTGAGACAACAGTGATAACACGCTTCGTCCGTAGTGAATTGTTTACAGACACATTGCTGGTTAGAGAGTAATCGATTGTGTGCGAGGAGCCAGATGAAGGAGTGAATGCGTTACAGGCCCTTCCACTACCAAATTGCCTTCCAAATTCCATTAGGCGAATCGTCTTTGTGATTTGTGATCATGAAATAAGTTGATGCAATAGTGAATTGTCCAGTGTCTGAAATTCCCCAAATCAGCTTATCCTATCCCAAGTAGGGCTGAGGGGGGAAGTGCTTGCTATGGACATGCAAATCGAAGCCGAGAGTCGAGATTGAAATGCGTCCCATTTCCAAGTACCGTCAGTTTCCACAAATTGTTGAACACAAAGATTAATAGATGATTGGGGGATTGGGGTCGTTGCATGGGTAATAAGAGGTCCCACTCCCTCAACTTAAGGGTCTAGCCAGAATCGAGTCCTAGCGCCATCATAGATTATCCATTTCATGCCCTAGAGAACAAGGTGCCATGTAGCCTTTATACTCTTCCAAATCATTGATCCGCCGATTACATCAAAAGAAGTGGGGAGATTGTTGACATCAAAGTTATATTTCGCAGAGAGAATTTTCACCCATAACGCATTAGGATTGGAAATCAGTGACCATCCTAATATTGCTTAGAAGGAGTCATTGGTTTTTTGAATTTTTCGAATGCTAAGACCCCCATCTCTTTCGGTTTGCAAACTTCTTCCCAGTTAACTAAGTGGATCCTCTTTTTGCCATTAGACGAGCCTCACAGAAACTGTCGCCTTAATTTCTCTAGCTTATCACAAAGACTTCGAGGCAGATGGGCCGTCTACATTGTATAAATGGGAAAGGCCGCTAGACTGATTGAGTCAATGTGATTTGTCCTGCAAATGACAAAAGATTGGCTGCCTAGCCTGATAAGCGTTGGTGAACCTTATCAAAGATGTGTTAATAGGTTCTTTTAGTAACTCTTTTGTACAAAAGCGACACTCCAAGATATCATCCTAGATCATTCGTCTATTTGAAACCCAATTCGTTGCTTAAATAGTGTGTCATCGAAGGAGGTATATTCTTGGAATAAAAGCACTAAGATTTGTCTTGATTACCGCGTTGTCCTGAAGTAGCACAAAAAGTATTTAATGTTTCTCGAATTACGTACACTTGATCAATTGAGGCTTCAGAGAAAAGAATGAGATCATCAGTAAAGAACAAGTGAGAAATAAAAGGTCCATTTCTGTTTAATTTAATAGGCTGCCATCGTCCTTGTGTCACTGATTTGGTAATTGAGTGACCTAATATTTTCATACACAGGACAAAGAGGTAAGGCAATATGGGGTCACCCTGTCGAATACCTCTGGAGAGACTAAAAGCGTCACTGAGTTCTCCATTCCAATTCACTTGTTTAGAGACCGAGAAAATGCATTTTATAATGAGGTTGATCAAAGAGTCAGGAATCCCAATGTCAGTTAGTGTATCTTTGATGAAATACCAAGACAACCTTTCGTAAGTTTTTTTCAGATCCACCTTAATAGCTATTATCGCTTTCTGACCTGTTTTCCTTTTTATTGTGTGGATGACTTCTTGGGTAATAATAATATTATCCATAATCAAGCACCCTGGAATAAAACTACATTGGGTTAGAGCTACCAGATCATCGAGATAAGGTTTAAGCCTGTTAACAATGATCTTAGTAATGGCTTTGTAGATCACAGAATATAACACAATTGGCTTGAATTGAGTAATTGACGTGGGAGAGGGAATCTTTGGTATAAGAACCATAATGGTGCAATTCAGTTTGGATTCCCAAGTTTTATGTCCAAAAATTCGATGTATAAAGAATGTCAAATAAGGTTCGACTATGTCCCATTAGGATTGGTAGAATAATGTGGTGAAGCCATCAAATCTTGGTGTCTTATTAGGAGCCATATTAAAGAAAACTGTCTTGATTTCTTCGGGACTAAGTGGACGGTCCAAATTAGATATAGCTCCGTGAGATAGGGGAGGGAAGTGACCATTGATCTGGCAGTCTGTAGGATGCTATATTTCGACCGTATAGAGCTTCTCAAGGAAATTCTTCGCTATTCTTCTAATGCTAGTTGTATCCAATACCACGCATCCATTTTCATCTTTCAAGGAAATAACCCTCGCGTGCCGTCATCTAGTTGTTATAATAGCATGATAGTACTTTATATTCCTATCACCCTGGCCTAACCACTGATGTTGGACCCCGAACTTTTCTTAGAAATTAGAACTATTAAATGAGAAATTATTGGCGATAGTCATGTGTAAAGAAAAAGGGGAATTCTTGAATTTGAAATGAAGTAGAAAAGATGGTTTAGGTACAAGATGGGTTATATGTGAAATGTTGGAAATTGTAGTTGAAACATGTTCATTGAGTATGCTTCGATGTTTTAGTCATAACTTTTTCTCTAGTTATCCAAATGAGATGATTCTTGATTTAGAGTAAACTAGAGACATAGTGCTACAAATTTTTTGGTGACATTAGTTTTAATTCAATCCCTAAGAATCTCAATTTTTGGATGAAAGTTGAGCATAGAATATTGATCAGTATAAGAATAGTCCAAAAATCTTTGGGTTATAACTTTCCGATTTCTGAACCAAATTGAATAATTTTAGTGTCAATATAAACTTAAGACAATGAGAAACATTTTTCTAGAAGGAAATATTATCAAATTCCTTCAATTACCTAATTAGAAAAGGTCTGAATTTTTTGAAGGAGTTAGAAGTATAAGATGTTAGTTTTAATAGACATAAGGGGTAAAATGAACAAAGTAAAGGAAGGGTAAAATGGGAAAAAGAGCAAATAAATGGTCTTGAAGTAAGAAAGAAAGAGAGAAGTCGTGAGAAGCTAAAGAGAGAAGGGAAAAATGTGAGAGAAAGAAAAGAAGAGAAGAAAAATCGAAGAAGCTAGGGAAGAAGAGAGAAAATTATGGGAAGGAAAAGAAGGAAGAAGATTTGTCAAGGTAAGTTTGTCTTTTCTTCTTATTTATTTAGAGAAATGGGTTGTGTTGGGAATGAAGGGATTAGAGAGAGAATGAGTGTTGTGTTGGAAGAAAGAAGAGGAAGATGGGACCCTTTTGATTCCTCGGGTTTCAAAACTAGGTCTTGGGTTTTCTAACCTAGATGAACTATGGGTAGATTAGGTTTGAGCTTAATTTGTATTTATTTCATTTTTGTGATTATTGAAGTTTATGAATTTTATTAGAATATTGTTTTGAATAAAATCTTGGTTATTTTAGGAAACCAAGAGAATCTCACCCAAGAGTAAGAGAAAAGACAACCTTGAGTTGGATTTTTGCAAACGAATTAGTTAGGTAATGTATTTATAGTTATTGTGTAATTGGACAAATTCTTGTCTATGCATGTGTATGTTGATCTGCTTGAATTTGATTTTTTTGAAATTGAAATTGAAATTGTTGTGAATATTTGAAAATGCGTGATGAATTATGATTATGTTATACCTTGAAAAAGGTTATAACATTTTTTATAAACAAAAAGAAGAAAAAGCATGAAAGTATAAGCATATGATAAAAAGATTTGAGCATAATTATATGCTTTTGTTTGGCCGAGAGTAAAACTATTCTGTTGGTCACGTGCACGTTAACAAGAGCCTTCTCCCAGTTGCCCGCTTGTGGCATATAAACTCAAAAAATGGACTCATTCTATTCATGGTGTAAACTTCGGTTTCTCCATTCTATTTCTATGGAACCCTCAAACCATTTATTGTGCATTGCATCTTTGAATTATCAAGTATAATGAATTTGAGTGTTATATTTAATGGCTAAAGACTATGTTATGTAACATCCCACCCCCGACTGGAAGGGTAAAATAGTAAATTGTCATAGGATGAGATTGATAGGGATTAATTAGTAT
>JANZLD010000008.1:18064403-18078659 GCA_026413575.1 Erythroxylum carthagenense | reverse complement strand
ATTAAAATTATAATAAGATTATAATTATAAGATTCACATTATATTTTTATACTATCTGTAAATTATTTCTAATCATTTTGCAGATGAAAGAGATTATAATTATAAGATTCATATTATATTTATAAAATAATAATTAAAATTATAATAAGATTATAATTATAAGATTCACATTATATTTTTATACTATCTGTAAATTATTTCTAATCATTATTCTATTAAAAATAAATTTAATAGAGCATAAAAAGCCTAGCATATGTTATATTTCTTTATTTTGAAAGAAGTTGTCGATCTTATAAACTAAAGTATGAATATACTTAAATGAACACTTAGGTACTTGTTAAACAACAAGCTTATTGAATTGACCTTATATGAAAATTTTATTTAGAATATTACTTGTATATTTATGAAAATTTTCGTTGTGATAATTGTATAAGTTAATCCTTTGACTTGAAAATATTCAAAGTATTTTACATATAGATTGTTATGTTTTGATATTATCTATGACCTATTCTAGTTAAGGGTAAATCAATCAATAATCATTGAATATAATATGAACTATATGAAAATAGTTTAATGATTAATATAGAATTCATTATCTTAAAATAATTAGGATGAATATCGTATTGTTTTTTATTAGCATTGATTCAAAAAAAATTTTGTCAAGGTGGAATGTAATATTGAGAATAGTTTCAAATATTATTAATAGAATCAATTATTAATGGTAGAGAAGTAACACGATTGGACTCGAATAGAGTAAATATTAAATTTATGTTTTATGTCTAATCGAAATATTATATAATGAAGGATTGAATTATACAGGAAAAAATTATTTACAAAAAGATTAATCAAATTCATTTTGATATTCGTAATATTTATGTGGTCATTATGTATTGTTAGATATTAATCTTGATATATGAATATAAATTATTTGATCAGAGAATTAAAGATAAATTAAAGGAGATTAATTTATCTAGTCTTAAATATAATTTAATGTTGTGGTTTATATCTATTATCAATATATTTAGAAACCTAATGAATCACATACAAAGAATAGTTTATGAGAAGAAAAAGGTAATTTAATTAAGATGGACTTGATTGTAAAGTTTGAAAAATTTTAGAGTTAAATATGATACATTAATAAATAATAACTAATATGAGATATCATATATTATTTTAACCAATTAGTATTTAATTAAAATTATAGAATTTTTTTACGTTAATTAAATTACTAAAAGATCTAAACCTTATTGTAAAAAGGCTTAGGCCAGCAATTCTTATCCACCTTTTATAGAGCTTTGTGTAAATATTGTTAGAAACTACATACGTGTACAATTCTGGTAGTTGTGGTAAAATTAAAACAATTCAAGAGAAGCTAAAAGAAAATTGATCAAATTAAATAACAAGATAGTAGAACCTCTTTAAATTAATATTCGATAAATTAATAAAATCTTTAAGATAATATTTTTCTCCGATCCTGATTTAAGACAGTTAAAAATTTAATAAATTTCGATAAGATAATAAGATAATATATTTTCAAAAGATCCCTATGTAAATATAGGATCCTATTAATATCATAACTTAATAATTATATAAACTTACACAAATATAATTAAGACCATTTAGTGAAATATGATTATACTGTTATTATCCACCTTTTATAGAGCTTTGTGTACATATTGTTAGAAACTACATACGTGCACAATTATGGTAGTTGTGGTAAAACTAAAACAATTCAAAAGAAACTAAAAGAAAATTGATCAAATTACATAACAAGATACAGTAGAACCTCTTTAAATTGATACTCGATAAATTAATAAACTCTCTAAAATAATATTTTTCTCCAATCCCAACTTGAGACAGTTGAAAATTTAACAAATTTCGATAAGATAATAAGATAATATATTTTCAAAATACCCCTATATAAATATAGGATCCTATTAATATCATAACTTAATAATTATATAAACTTACACAAATATAACTAAGACAATTTAGTGAATTATGATTCTAGTGTTGTTTGTACCTTAACTAACTTTCAAATGAAAATTTTCTTCAAGCCACAACTACAATTCTTTTTGAGTGCATGTTAAATAATGTCTCTTATACTTACATAATTCTTTGCGTATTTGATCCGTCATTGTTGATTTCGTGACGTCTTTTAGATAAGAAGTTATCGTTGGGTGTGGTTTCAAGAAATTTTCTATTTTGTTTATAAAGTATTTTTTATCTCTATCATACATATATATGTACATTGAATGTTTTTAGTAAAAATACAATAAATAATACTTAATTATCAAGAAACAATGAACATTATTGATTAGTTTTCATTAATATTATGTACAATGAATCTATGCTTTAGATTCATTCAATTAATATGAAACATGAATTTTTCTAAGATACATTGCTTTTTGATGTAATCAAAATTTAACTTCAATCAATTACAAAATCTCTTTAAATTAATAAATATTAATTTATCGGTTAATTAATATCTTTATAAAATAATAAATATCATGATCGAAAAAATATTAATTTATAGAGGTTTTACCGTATAATATATTTTTATACTTATTATATTTATGTACTAATCATTTTAGTTAATTTAAAGTAATTTTAAAATTTGAAAAATCAAGTTTTATTCCGTTGCATGTGAGATCAAAGCTTGATTCAATTTCCTTATAAATTAGTAGAATCCCATATGAAGTAGTGACATTTTTCTTTCACAATTATTCTAATATCTTACCGTTGATCTGAAACAAACGATCGTAAAAGAGATTAATTTACTTTACTGAAGCATATAACGGAATTCTAATTAGACCCCAGCCCCATTCTTGCTGGCCATGGCCCAAGCCGCAACTATGCTTCTGCTTTTTCATGTCTGTCTTCAACACCCAATCTCTCCCCCAAACAAAACCTATTTATATACAAAAGTTGAAAGGCACCCTCAATTTCATGGAGTACACAGCTTGGTCTGGCATCAAACCTAACCCTAATCCACCGTCACAGATAGAACCGTGTTACTACGCTTCTTCTAATTACTCTCTGTATGATCCTTCTCAATCTTCTCTCTATTACCCCGAACCAAACACCAGTCTGAAGCCACCTGGGGTGGATTCCTATGCCTCCGTGAGCTCGTACCCGCCTGTATCAATATCTGGATATTTCACCGATCCGAATCCGCCTAATTGGGCTGCCAAAGAAGCCGTTCGGCAATATGGCTCGGATCCAGCTGCCGCTGTTGTAAGTGGTTCGTCTTTTTCTTTTCTATTTTTTGGTTAGTTTCCTTTTTGAGTAATTTGTCGTTGAATTGATGTAAGAGTTGGGTTTGTTTAATTGCCCGTGATAATTAGGAACTTTGTCTGCATAATCTCAGAACTCTTTCGAATTGTTCTGTTGTTAATGATTCAAGTGAAGATTTAGAAGAGGTCAGTGGGAGGACCTGGTTTGGTTTACAAATTAGTAGCATTGGAAGCTGCTGCATTTTGTCTTTTCCCTACAACCATAACTCAAACTTGTAAAGGGGATGATATGATATTGTTTTAGGTGTTTGCTTGATTCCAATAATCCGAAATTTAAATGCAGCAGGGGATGAGCATGGCTTCAGCTCCAAATGGGACAGAGCAGTTGGCTGTTGCTAATACAGGATCCTTCGTGTGGCCCAAACTAGCAGTCCATCCTCAACCTTGGAAGAAGCGCCAAAAGAAAACAAAAGCTGTCCAGTCTGCGTTTTGCGAAATTTGTAAGGTGGACTGTAACAGTGAGGATGTATTCGACCAGCATAAATTGGGGAAGAGGCACAAGAAAAACTTGGAGAAACTCCAAGCAGATTGTGACAAAACCAACAAAAGCGGCAACAAACAACAGAATAGGAAGAAGGTTGGAGAAGCGTTGGAAGATTTGGAGACTAAAAGAAGGAAAATTGTGCAAGGTGGAGCTGCAGCAGAGGCTGTCAGGGTATGCGCTGTTTGTAATATCGTGTGTAATAGTGAGACAGTGTTCAATTACCATCTAGCTGGACAAAAGCATGCTAATATGCTAAAGAAACAAGCAGCCGGAGTGGCCACACCCACCTTACTATGAAAAGAATTACAAAAACACGATGTCTTTGGACTTCTGGTGACTGTCTGATTTAGCGCACGGTTTATATTTTCAATCGTTCGGCAAATACAAAATATGGTTAGTCTAATTTATAACACCTGATGTACTTTGCGATGGTTCTCGAATTTGCATGTTGATCTCTCAAGTACCTCATTTTAGGCTTTTTTTTTTCTTTCCTGAGAATAGAAATTTATTTTCCCAAGCTAGATGAAGATGTATATATCTGACCCGCACCAATTGGCTACTGCAATATCTTGGTGGCTTATCTTAAGCCTTTCAGATTAGTATTATAACGTTAATTGTTTCCATTAAGTAATAAACGAACTTAAATATATGTTTACCGGGTAAGAAATATTAATTAATACTCCGCTAGGAGGACAGTTTTGAATTAATACGCCGCTAGAAGGACAGTTTAACAGTATGGAAAGTTTAATCAAGTTATCGCAACGGTTGGAAGTTTATTAATTTCGTTATTCCGACCAACAAAGGCAGTCGCAGTTTCAGAGGTACAAGCTTGTTTTATGTTACATTATTAAGAAAACTCTCCCCGGGGAAATCGACCATATATGGTCATCTGAAACTTGAGGCACTGACTGCAGATCTAGCGTGTTTATGACAAGGTGACGGGTTGAATATTCCAGATGTCACGGGCATATTCATGGATGGTCCTGTCGCTGCTGAACTTGTATGAACCCGCTGTGTTCATGATTGACATTTTGGTCCATTTCTGCAAAGATACCAAGTTGACAACTAAAATACGCAAAGCAGGTGCATACCAGATGGAACAGGCCGATGTGAGCACAAAAATGATATTTATGAGAACCTTATCTTCTAATCAAAACGTAAGTGCTAGGGACGAGAGAAAAGAGTGTTGTAATGTGCATGCATGCTTCTCTACCATGTGAGAATAAGTGGTTATGTATACCTTTTGGTCCTCATATGCCTGCTCAACTTCCTCTTGGCATTCTATATAGCTAGGGAAGTCTTTTCCAACGAGGAAATAATCAGCACGCCCAAAACCTTCATTTCCTTCCAATGATCCCATCAGTTCGTCATAGTTGTACTTTCCAAAGACACCACTTCTCACAAATTCCTTCACTTCCTCAAAACGTGGATCCGGTACGAACTTTATTAAGATGACAAGAACGCTAAAACGTAAGTGCCAAGCCCAAAATTTATCAGTTATAATGGATAATTATAGTGCACGTTGCTTTCATCCAATATTTGGTTTTGCTTCTAGCAAGAACACCGTGTACAAAATTAAGTGTAGATAATAAGTGTTCCTAGAATTAACAAAAAATTAAAATGGAAATGATCTATTAGTTTACTCTTAACATACACAAAAACAAAATGAACATCAAGAAGCCTCTATCAGACATGTATAAACATAATAACGTTGATGTTAATGTGGTTCAGAAGGAATACCTTTCCCTCGGCCCTTTCTTTCCTAAGTCCTGCAATCTCATGAGCTTTAGCGCCAAAGAGGAAAAAGTTCTCTTCACCAACTTCTTCTCGTATCTCAACATTAGCCCCATCTAAGGTCCCAATGAGGACGCAGCCATTCATTGCAAATTTCATGTTACTTGTTCCACTGGCTTCCATCCCAGCCGTACTACAGGTTAAGGCAGGTAAGAATTTCAACAAATCGTACACATTCTGCAGAATCTCTTATAGTTAACCAAGCAAAGAGCTTGACCACTTATCTCGGACAGGCAGTTCACAAACTTCATCTGAATAAAGGAATGATCAAAAAGAGATTTCGAAAAGTTTTCTGTGAAGAGCACAATCTAAGAACCAAAACCATAAAGGCCTAGAAAAAATTTTCAACCAGGAAGCTTGACATGTTAGGTGAGACTATGACTGAATTATTGTGACAATCTGTTAAATTATTACTAATATGTACTTAATAGTCTTGCGTTTAGTATGCCATATTTAGGAAGTATAAAACACATTTGATAAATAAACCAAAAGACAAAACAACTCGGCAAGGTAAGTACAATTGTGTTACCTAATATGCTGTGAGAGCTCGCTTGCAGGGATAAGCAATTCAGCAACACTCACATTGTAATCAGGGACAAAAACAACCTAATTTATCAAGGAATTGAGTTAGCGTAACCTAAAAACCAAGACTCTCATAGAACTTGTAAACCTTTGCATTCGTGGAGAAAAAATAAAGGCATATGTGGTCAACTAAAAGACTTCACAGGTCGAAGTAACATCAAAACGTTTGAACCCAATAATCCACAGATATAAATTGAGAACAGAAGACAATGAAAAGAATATTGCATCCTCCCCCATTCTCATTCTCATTATGTTCTTTATGATGATTTATATACAAGAAAGGATGATGGCAGAAATCAGTCAAGTTACTATTGAATGATAGTGGCCATAGAAACTAAAATCACTGTAATGAACTTGTTAAGAAACAAGACTTGAACATTAGTCAAAAATCAAATGACTAGAGATTTCACAATAAAATTATAACTAAAGCGGGATGAGAACACAATGAGGGAAATTCAGCCATCACTAATATTGACATACTATAATTAGAGAACTAGTTAGAATGAAAGTGAAGTATATACTCTAAATGGGTACCACCATACCTTCAGTAGATCACCTATTTCTGGATCACGATTGACTGTAGCCCCCACATCTGTAATAAACTTGACAATTCTCTTGGCCTGAACATATGTAGCAAATGCCTTCCCACCAAATATACAAACTCGTGGAACATACTTTTCTTTCCGTTCAACTGGGGTCATTTCTTTAATCTTCTTGTAGCGATATACAATTCCCAAAATGTTCAACAGCTGTCTTTTGTACTCATGAATGCGCTTCACCTGAATTTGATAGCTTGTCAGAGCATTGAACAAGCAAATGTAGATAGAATGTTTTAGTAAAATCTTTTCTACACTGTTCTTGATCATGGACCAAACAATCATGAACTTTTATTTCCAATGTGACATCTGCTAACTGATGCTTTCCACTGATAGATCACCTGGATATCAAACATTGCGTCGGGGCTGACGGAGTACCCTGTTCTTTCTTTAATCAATGACACAACCTTCATCTTATTGCTCCTTTTTGCTGCTCTCCATTGTGTTTGGAGATCCTCATTGTCCGCAAACTTAAAAGAAGTCAAACAACTTTGATTAGGTTGTAGAGAAGGCACTATAATGACACATTCAGGTGAAATATGCAACCTCATCAAACCAATAGTCAGTTGGTCAAGGAGATGAAATTCCATGCTAGAAAGCATGTGCCATGCATTAAGGTGGCATTGTCTTGCTCTAATTGCAGTGTAAAGCCTATTGAAAAATGAGAAGTGCTTCGAGGCTTATATCTTATTGGAAGCATTTTGTTGGCTTAAGAAGGAAAGTTGAATTTTGAGTGCATGCAAAACTCAGTTTTTAGGAGTCAAACTTCATAGTTCTGAAACTTGAGGACACAAAGCAATGGATTTCACAAACCAGGAAAACTATTCTTATTCAATTCCTGCATTAAAATAAAGTTTTGTTGCAACAGTATTTATAAAATCTTCACAGCTAGGAGATTTGAATGGTTTTGCATGGTACAATATATTAAAGATGCACTTTCCTGAGAACCGTCTGACCCAAACATTTCAGAAGTTGCCATTAGCCACATCATCGTATTCCTACCAAATTAACCAACTCTTTCTTTACGTACACTCTGCCGTATGCTACATAAATTCAAAATTTTAACAACTGAAAGCACACCAATATGCTGAAAGGATAATAAAGTAATTTTAGGTTTAATTTAATGAAAATCTGCTATCAATTAAAGAAAGATTACCTTTCTCAATTCAGCCAGTTTTTCAGTATGCAGGACCCAATCCTCTGTGCCAATCCAGGCTGTGATGATCTTACTTAAATCAGGATTGCAGAAATGGATCCATCTTCTAGGTGTAACTCCGTTAGTTTTATTTTGAAACTTTTGAGGACACAACTGTAGACAACCATCTCATATAGATCAAGATATTAGTTTTAGGTTTTTTTTTCAATGGACCAGAAAAAGTAAGTTACAACTTGTCGGAAACATTGTATTCAACTACGCTCTAAACAAGAAATGTGATAGTACCTCATAGAATTCCTTAAACACTTCATGCTTAACTATTTCACTGTGTATCTCTGCGACTCCATTTACTGCATGGCCACCTACAACACATAGATTGGCCATTCGGACCATCTTTGGTGGTTTTGGTGGTGGTTCTGCCACCACCTTTTCCTTCTTCTGAGTGATTTTTTTCTTGGGTTCATTTGTTTCATTGGTATGCTTAATCTCTTCATCAGGTGTTTCATCTTTAGAAATTTCCTCTTCAGATGCTTCAACATCCTCAGTAGTGACAGCAACAGGACTTTTCTTAGGATCAACATCCTCAGTAGTGACGGCAACAGGACTTTTCTTAGGATCAACATCCTCAGTAGTGACGGCAACAGGACTTTTCTTAGGTTTAGTAATTACATCTGCAAAGGCAGCAGGAAGATCAACATTTTCTAAGATCCTCATTTCTTTCAGTTTTTTCTCCAACAGGCTGGAATCTGCTCTACCATTCTCAGAGACAATAGTGCGAACCAGCTGTAGCATGGAAAAAGCAAAAAGAAACGAAATGAAACAATGATGGAAGAAGAAAACTACAAATAGAAAGAGCTGTTATTGATTGAAATGTACAGACCTCTTCATCAATCATTTCTATGATTTCAACATGTCGTGGCAGTAGTTTCTGCATAAGTTCCAAACTCCACTTCTCCAATGCTTCTGGAAGAACAGTATGGTTTGTGTACGCCACAGTTCTAACACCCAAGTCGCAGAATATCAAGACTAAAAATCTACACATGCCTAAAACACAACGATAGCATTATAAAGGAAAAAAAAAACATATAAGTCAGATTTTCGTCCATCTTTTTCATGCAGGGAAAGGAGTTTGTATAGGTAAGCGGTGAAATGAGGAGTCGTAATGGGTCCAATAGTAGCAACTCCAACTTCCAACCTATAGGTTGGGGGTCTCAATCTATGTAGTTGGTTAGGGTATGTTTGACCTCAAAGTCCCGTGTAATTGGAAGGACAAGATAAGCTGTGCAATGCAGAAATCAAATAGACCAATAACCAAACATAAAGAAGTACAAAGAAAAGGTTAAAATTGGGCCAACTTCAAATGGTCAATGATCGATGAGAACAAGAATTGATCATCAGTCAATGGTAGATGAGGAATAAGAGGTATAGTCAAATTCTACTTTCCATCTTTCTATTAAGTTTAAATCATTGAAAAACAAGTTAAGATAAATTTAACAACAAAAGAGAAAATGAAAACAGATATAAGATACTAAGACGAAATCCACTGACCAGTATCATCCAAAAATTGGTAATGGAATCCTAAAGCATATTAACAACATCAAATGTCTCAATTACGTCAGAATCATTAGGCTAACAATACCACTGCCATGGATTTCTCAATAAAGGCCTTCAACAGTGCATCTTCTCCAATGCAGTGAAATGACTCACCGATGGTATTTGAAAGATCCTAAGTGGCATTACCTTTGAGTTATGCTCCAAGCCTCCTGCCAGTTCAAACCTTTCACATCCATCAAAATTCTCATCAGCTCTGGAATACAAAGAGTGGGGTGAGTATCATTCATCTGCACTGCAACTTTCTCAGGAAAATCTTCCCAATTTATTGCTGGTCCATTTCTTCTCTCAAAACGAGAAATAATATCTTGAAGAGAAGCTGAACATATGGTGTACTGTTGTTTCAAACGAAGAATCTTTCCCTCAATAGAGTCATCTCCAGGATAGAGAACATAGCAAATCTGAATTAAAAAGTGCTTTTCGTCAATACAGTTCACATTATGCATTCATCAATACCTTTTACTTTGTCCTGTTCTTAATGTTAGGTGAGAGGCATCTATGCAGATGGCTTCATACACATGTGCATAAGAAATGACAGAAAATTAAGTTTTCAGTAAAGTTCAAGGAACACAGATAAACCTCCACGATTCAATAGATTAAGGATAGGAATTGCAAAAAGAACAATAATCTGTTGCAAGCAAGAACCACAAGAATAAATTTGCAACTTAAGCTTTTGGAACAGCTATGCAGATGTACACACAGAGATTGACTTTTAGTCAACACATTATGAGGATAGAGAAATTGGGTGCGCACCTTTTCAGCATTTGCTAAGGCTTCATAAGCCTTAGTGTGGTCTCCAGAATTAAAAGCATGCAAATCAAATTCGCTTGAGGGAGCCTTGGTAGACCAAAGACGCAGGTTAATGGTTGTCTTAGTTTTATAACCTGGTATAGGCACATCATATGCTAAAGCTTTTATCTCTTCTCCTCCTATCCAGTGCTTTTTACCATCTGATCCAGAAACAACCTTGCCATAGAATTTCACAGGGTATGAAACATCATTTCTTACTATTTCCCAAGGATTGCTCATCTGCAAGAAAGTAAAGAAAGAACACAAAAGGGTGAAGAAGTAGTTAAAACAGGAAGACACAATGCCAACAAATCTTCATGTAGGCCTTGCATTATCTTAACATGATTGGAGAAAACGCCTTAAATAAAGGATTCTGGGTAGGACTTATACCTCAAGCCAATCTTCAGCAACTTCTTCCTGACCATCTTTTGTAATCCTCTGTTTGAATAAGCCATACTTGTATCTTAGTCCATAACCCCATGCAGGGTAATCTAAAGTTGCCAAAGAGTCCAAAAAACAGGAGGCCAGACGCCCAAGGCCCCCATTTCCAAGTGCTGCATCGGGCTCCTAATATAGTTTAATCAATGAACTCAAAACATAGGAAAAAAACAAAAACAATATGCTAACACAGAAACATTCGTAGGCACTTACACCCATTCGCCTACTTTCACTCATATACACTCCATATCATCAAAGTTACAGAGAAACAGACAAAGTAATTTGTTTATTTGTTCTTCAAACCATTAATACTAGCTCAAAGCAACAAAATTTAGTCATGCTTCAAAACCAGAGGTAGTTTAAATTTGTCAAATCATTAAAATTGATTCTTTCAACTCAGCATTCAAATTATTTATTTTCACCATGTTATCAATACATCTGTCAAATAATTCCAGTAGAACTTTTCAACTCGCCTTATTTGCTTACCATATTATCAAATTTTATATGATTATTGCATAGAAAGCCTAATGACATTTAACAATAATCCATTGAACCTCTCAGTAATAAGCTGGAACACTTAGGTAAAACCGCATTCCTTCCAGCCTCCCCACTTTGGTTTTTCTACAGACGCAGCACAGCCGCTTCTTTGGGAGAAATTTTTGACTAAGATATTATTCGAACAAATTTTGGTTGTTAGATAAAGGGATTGATAATATACAGCAAAATCAGATGGTAGTGGAAAAAATACAGAGAACCTCACCTGGCAAGCCACACTCTCTAGGCTGTGTCCAAGCTTTTCTAAAGCCTCTGCATAGGCACCAGTCAACTCTAGATTACCTATTGCATTTAGGAGTGCTCTGCCCTACAAAAAGTGAAAACGATAGTAAACAAAAGCAAAAAGAATATGCATGATAAGTAAACAGAAATTCTTATATCGCTATGGAATGTATTAATGAAACAAGACTGCAACAAAACCTGTAGAAATTCCATTGACAGATAGTATGCTTGCTTTACATTTAACCTCTCATATCTTTCATTAGTGGCATTCCAATTTATGATGAGGGAATCACGAACACTTTGAGCAGTGGCAAAGAAAGTCTTTGGCAGATCAAATCCCTCCGGAGAAAATGCTGGCGTGAACTCCGCATGGTATTTGATACTTGAGGCAATAGACGAAGCATCTGGAGTGTAAGAATTGAGTGTGTTCAAGGCTTCTATAACAACAAAAAGAAATACGAATTCAGTACGATACCAAATTCCAACATTTTAGATGAAAATAAACATCACAAAGCTCGCATTATCAAAAAAAAGAAGAAGAAGAGGAGATGCACATCACTAATAAGAACAAAACAAGCACGCGCGGGCACGCACCAAGTGACTAACTAAGTAGAAAAGTTAATACGGTAACTACACCACAACCAGAAACGAAAAAGCGTATATAAGATCGACATTTAACCTTCTCCTCCGGAGACCTTGTCCTTGGGCTCAATGGACACATTCTTGACTGAAAACGACCTCCTGACTGGCAACGAGCTCCGCCTCCTGATGAACAACAGCTTCGATCTCGATCCGCCATCGTTGCTGGAATTGAAACTGATAAATCTAGAAAGGGGAGAATTTGCCGTGAAATAAGAGGTCGTAGTCGTCATGTTTGGAGCTCTCTCAAGACACGAAGGTGATCGGAGTGCAGAGTGAAGTGAAGCGAACGAGGCTAAGCATACATCTATATATCTCGCAGGAAAGTTAAAAGTGCGGGGAGGTGTAACATTACGGCAAACTCTGACCGTTGGATGAGATGTAATAGAAATCTAATAAGAGATCTGAGGGATTTTTGGTAGGTCCTACGATGAACGTAAGCGCACATTTATGGTCTCCCTTTACTATTATAATAGTTTTGCGGGAGCCATGGATCTGGTAAACGGGTCCCATGTAGATAAGGATGGATTCACGACTCACGAGGGACGTTGGAGTGCGGTACTCGGCGAGTAAATTCAGTGGGAATATCCACCTGGAATAATGTAACTAGGAATATCTAGCGTGGCACATTTTGATTGCATGAATATGTGATGAGTGCACAAATGTTCGAAGGAGTTTGCTTAGAAGAGTGGAGGATATTTCTTAGTAAAACTGACAAAAACAGGAATCCTAGACACCAGAGCATGGAAGTGAACGTGCACCGTTCATCCGGAAGAGTATGATTTGCCACGCAATCATATCAAAATTATTTGTTTTTTGTTTTAATATTATTATTATTTAAAAATTGTTAACATCGTCTTCGTCATTATTACATCCGAAATTCTGAGTAAAGTTTAAAGAAGTCTGATAGTACACATTAAACGATCGTGAAGATACGACAAACCTGCGATTTGATACATTCATCGCGGTAATCTTTCCTCCTGTATCTTAAAAAAAAAGATTTCCTACAGTAAAGAAAAGGTGCGAAGATTTTAAATTATCTCATTTACCTTTAACTCACTAGTCAAGTTTAACATGAACAAGGCTAAGCTATTCGCCGAAGTTGTAGGATGTAATTGTTAATCATATTAAAATTACTGAAGCATGGAAATGAATGAAGAGATCACATCTTCTGTTTAAATTAATCAATTTTTACTATATTTTATTAAATTTTTATTCACATAAGCATGAAAATGAATTAAGAGATCAAATTTTTTGTTTAAGTTAACCCATTTTTATTATATTTTATTCGCATATTTATATAAGGTCAAAATAAATACGTAAACAAAATTAAATATAACGTCGTTAACATACCGAAAAGGGAAAGGTGCACGGACCAGTGAATGAGCGCCGTTCATCTGGAAAAATACTAGTTGCTGTTATATTAAAATTCCTAGGGCATAGAAATGAATGTGCGCCGTACATGTAGAAGAAAATGATTTGCCGTTACCTAATCATATCAAGTTATTTTGATATGGTCCAAATCCATCGCAAGCACTGTGAAATGAGAAAAGATATTATTTGTGATTTTAAGTATAATTTAAACGTAAGCTAAGTATAGCTTATAAGGTCTTTGGATGATTGCCACATATTGAGACTAAAATTTGATGTCACCGTTTCTATTTTTATTTTTGCTTTCTTTTTTTATGAAGACAAAATGTTACTTAGTTGTTATAATATCGTATTTATCATAAAATAAGATTTGAAATCAATTAATTTTATATTTTCTAATTTATTTTATAATATATAAATAGTACCGATTTATTCATCATATTTATTAGCCGTATATTTAATTCATCATCATCATCACCCAGTTTGAAGTCCCGCAATGAAGTCTGGGAAGGTCTGATAGCACGCAGCCTTATCCCTACATAATAGAGAGGTTGTTTCCAATAGACCCACATGCAAATGAGACAATAATAAAAGTGATGCATGGTACAAAGGAAAAAAGCACAACTATTACAGTAAAATATTAAGTAGATAAAAATTACGCAAAGTACAAAATAATAAGTTCCAAAAAATAAAAATAAATAAATAAAAATAAGGAAACAATAT
>JANZLD010000008.1:18053527-18064303 GCA_026413575.1 Erythroxylum carthagenense | reverse complement strand
GGTGGACCCACATGCAAATGATACAATATAAGAAAGATGCAAGTTACCGAAGTAAATTCATTAAAATAATAAAAAAAATAATTTAAAAAAACGATACTAATATTAATAATAAAAAAGTAAAAGTGAAAATAGTAATTCTAAAGAAGATAAAGTTTGTAAAGAAAAATAAAATAATAAAATAATAATAAGAAGAATAATAATACTAATAATAAAATAAGAAAAAGAAAAAGAAAATCAAACCAAGTCAAAATAAAAGTAATACTCGTTAGCAAGTTTCCTAAAGAATCCACGATGTAAGCAAACAAGTGAAAAAAGCCAACTGCATACCGCCGGATAAGGAAGCAATACGGAGGAATTAGTCAAAAGCAACCAAGAGTTGGTGATGTTAAAGGAGAGGTTAGCTTGCGTGAAGGAAGCAACGAGATATCTAAGAGGAAAAGTAAAGGACATGTGAAGCTGAAAACGCGGGATGATAGCAACGGTAACTGACTGATCCGAGTGGGCATCGTCAGGTTGTCAGGGGGCTCGAAACTACAGCTACGATCTAGACGTTCTAGAGGAACCTGTAACAATAAAGGCATTCCTAGTTTATGGCACTTGCAACTCCTCTACTCCCTCCCCACCCCTGAGCTGCAGGCAACGTTTTCTGGTTCCTAGCCAAACCCAGAAACGCAAACAGCGAAATTGAACTACACTAAAAAACAATAAGGCTACGCTAGGCACTAAGGAACGAAAAAAAGTATTAATAATACTATAATAATAACAAAAAAAGAGATAGTGCTAAAAACAAAAGCCAAATCGTAAAAGCACATAAAACCTGTAAAGTATACTAAGACCTACTGAAATGTGCCTGCAAATGAGGTCAAGGAAGTTAAAACCACGCTTGCCAAAAAAAAATAAACCGGCAAAGAAAAGATAATATTAAGGCAATATAAGAGCAAATGGTCAAAATATATATGGAAGGTGCGATTTTAAAAGGGGGAAGGCTTGTCGGTAGAAGAGTGGAGTACCAAAATCTATAAAAACCATTAAAATAAAATGCCAGGGGACCAACGGTTCGATTCGTAGCAGGAAAAGGATTGAAAGTTTCGCATGGAAAACGGCAAAAGTTGTCAGGATGTTCGAGAAATCTTCTGGCGGATATGACTCAAACCTTACGCAACGCAGCTGTACGTTCTTCGTTTGCTAGGCATGTAGTCGTGCATTGTTTGCCGGGCTGTGACCCACTGCGATTACGGAACAAAGAAACGTGTAGAAGCAACTGCACCGAAATCCCTTACCAACAAGAAAAGAGCATCCAGCCGCTTAAAGTTGTCTTCTAAAAACGTTACAAAAATTGGTGCTCTTGATCGTTCTCAAACCAAACACAAGCACAAAACTTGTTCCTGATCTAGGTCCCAATTACCCCGGTTACCAGAATGTTCATGAATACAAGGCCATTCCAACCGAGAAATAGGGGAACATAGACTCTTACAGACATAGCAACCAACCTTGCCTAGGATACTAAGTGATTCAACCCACACAAGAGGACTTTAAAAAAAAGCGTAAAGAACAACTTACATGCACAAAATAAAGATCGCACTGACATAAACTACAAACACATAAACAACTAGAAGGATAGCTGGCAAGTGCCACCCCTTACCTCCAGAAACGGCCAGTGCCACTCGTGTAGAATGGCCAAGGCATAGGTCCTGTATCAACAGGTAGCAAGCTCGCCTAAAAAGATAAAAAGCTAGCAGTAAAAACATATTTTAGGTACCTGATGATGCGGATTCCCCGTTGTTGCCCATGTCTTCCTCTTAAGTGAGTGTGAAGAAGAAATCCACCAACTGAATAGCAAACTATTATCAAAATATCATATGCAGAGAACGTACCTTTGCGTCGGGGTCTCTTCGCTGATGGAGACGAAGCACAGAAGATGCCATCTCTGCTTCCTACTCCAGCGTCAAACCCTTGAATCTGCCCACCCGCACCAATGGAAGCCTCCCCCGTCCTAACACTATAAACTTAAAATTTATTGTTTAAAATAAATTTTACTTTCTAGAAAATTTAATATTTATATTATTAAAAACCAAATTATGATCAAAACGATACTTAATATTTACCTAATTAATAATAAAACAAATTCTAATTAAAAACAAAACTATAAAACCAAAACAACTTTTATAGGTTTAATATATTATGAAAACAAGAAAAAATTAAAATTTTGGAAGTATAAATTTTTCGAAACAAATTGTTTTATAAAATTTAACAATGAAAACCTAAATATAGAAATAAAATTTATATACTAAAAAATAAGCCAAGTTTTAAGATGTTTGATACTTTTAAAAGGACATTGTCAAATATCTTGTTTACAATAAAAATTGAATAAAATGAAAATCTTGAATTCATCAATAGAAACTTTATAATGTAACAAGTAGCATGAACCTTATTACATGTCTTGAATCGTTCAAAAGAGAAAAATAAACAAAAGAAATGTAAAATACCTGATTTTGGTTCCATTTCAACTTTTGAGGTAATTTTCGAGGCCCAAACGAGCTCCAATCTTTTGGGATCTTCACGAGAATCTTTCATCAATATATGGTTAACGTTCTTTTACAGTTTTCTCAAAACATAAGCGCTCTCAATGAGTCAGAGAATCCGTATGCTTACAAATGATATGAGCAACTGCAGGAAACCTTAACCTTTATATATAGCTTCTATATCCAGTTCCCCTTTCACAAGCCCGGTATGGGTTCAATTTACATTAATCAGGATCCGTTTTCTTTTAAACTTCGACTCATTAACTTATATCATTTATTGGATCACTTTATTATCTTTATCTGGATCAAATTACGTAACTTAATCAATAAGTCATTAAAAAACTAAAAAATACAATTAATGGTTATTCAACTTTATGAAAATTGTCTAAATTATCCAACAGTTTCCCCCTTGGAAGTATTGAATGATGAACTTGTATCATATCACCATCTAACTATTGTCATATTTACATTGCGAGCCGTATCTCTTGATTGCATGATATTACAAATTGAAGGTTAGGCTGTAGGAGTTGTTTACAGTGCAAAAAAACTAGTCACCTTCCTTCTTCTTTTCCTAACATCAGGTTCGAGTGTAACATTCACTTTTTGCTGGCCCTGGGATGGAACACTACCACTACCACTATTATTATCACCTTTAACATTTCTACAATCATCATGAAAATCAACAAACAAACTTCCACTACCAATTTCAAAATTAAGTATTTCCTTTTTATCTTTCTCGTGTTAATATTCGTAAAGAAAAGTTTTGATTCATGACTTACTTTTTTTTACAAGATTTCACATCTCTTTTAACTCCAGTTAAAGACTTCTTTAATAAGGTGATTCCTTCTTTAAAATTCTTGTTACAAAACAAGCAAATAGTATAGTTCCTTATACTAGAAATCAATGCAATATGAGCCCAAGTCGGATTATTGTATTTTCAGGAGTACTCAACTTTCTTCTATTTATCTATAAAAATAAATGAATGCATATATAAAAATAAATAATACATAATTTCACTACACAATATGCATGTCCATTTTATATAATATAACTTATTTTATATTATTACATTATGTAAAATTCAATTTCATCAAATACAATTCACCATAAGTAAAAAACTAACAATTCAATTATTCAACATACATAATTACACAAAACATATGTATACAATTCACATTTCCAACATTCATAAAACATATATACAAATTTTAATTTCAAATAATTTCAGTTCAAAGTTCCAAACAATAAGGAAGGTATGATTTGCATAATCATCAAATAATGAATGACATATCTTATACAATTACCCATATACATCTATTCATAATATGGGGATCAAGTTGAAAGATATACTCACAACATAAAGATCAGGTTGAAGGATATATCTTCTCTTGGAAATGTTTTTTTTCTTGTTCAAACTTTTGAATTTTCTTTTCATTTCTAACAAACTATAATATTATAACCACCATTCTATATTTGGTTCTTAAATATATAAGTTGCTTCTAGAATTTTTTTATGGACATTAATAAGTCTTAGTATAAGTGGTTGGAATTTGGCCTACAACATGTTCACAATTTTCAAAAAAGGAAGTTCCTTTTGGATGCATATACATCCCTACCTTCACACATAATTTAACATATTGATTAAATGTAAAGAAATGGTAGTTTATGTTTCCAAATTTCTCCAATTTCAATTCAAAGTTTCAAACATTATAAAACATACATAAAGAATTCTCATTTTTAACAATCTCCATTTCCAAATTTCCAACAATTTCATTTCTAACATTTTCCAACAATTTCAAATCAATAATTACAAAAAATATATAAACAATTTCTATTGCCAACATTTTTTATTTCCAATAATTTCCAACAATTTCAATTTAAAGTTTCAAACTTCACAAAACATACATAAACAATTTCCATTTTCAAATTTCAACAATTTCATTTCTAACATTTTTCAACAATTTCAATTCAACCATTACAAAACATACATAAACAATTTTCTTTTCCGATAATTTCCAACAATTCCATTCCCAACAATTTTGAACAATTTCAATTCAAAGTGTCAAACATCTCAAAATATACAAAAATAATTTCATTTCTAAATTTCCAAAAATCAACAATTTCAACCATCACAAATTCACGATTCACAATACCTAACACATAGTTGAGAAAATTTCATTTATGAAGTAATAAGCCAAATTTGAATTGCTAATTGATTGCCTAAGAGAAATATACCTTAAGTCTACCAAAAGCAATAAACTTGGAAGTTTGGTTATTTGCTTCAATTAGATGTAAATCCAAAATGCGTTACTAGTAGTTCTGCAGTTTGAAGGAAAAAAACATAAGCAATGAAATTAAACGTTATTGTTATCATAATAGTTGTGCTGCCAATAGGCCATAGATTTCATCAAGCCTACTGGATCTCCATCTACTGTGTTCTAAATTCTAGAACATGCAAATGGATGCAACCTGACGTTGGATTGTATTATTGGTCAATGATGGAGGCTTTTCATATTTCCACAAAATACTTTTTAGATTTTCGAAAAACAAAATATGTTTTGGTTAGATATTTGATCTATGTTCTTCAAATATCCAAAAACAAAAATTCAATTGGAAGGTAGTGCTTGGGATTATGAGGAATTGATGTTAATATTAGGACAACACATAATAGCAGTTGTAGAATTTTAGTGACTAATCACTATCAAAAGAAATGTTGATATTCAAAATGCAAACAAGATTGAGTCATCCACCAATAAACGACTCTCTCAAACTAATTCACTAGTTATGTTTAAATAGTATTTAAACATTTCAAATGAATGAATACATATTTCAAATAATATCTTTTCCATTTTGCGATGATGTCAAATTTAAGGGAAAATATCTTTTTTTTAAATTTAAAATTCAAAATTCAACTCTAACAATTCAAAATAATTAACACCTTTTCATATTTTGATTGTCGAGTTACATTCCCATTGTCATTTATATTTCGATTTCTTTATTATTTTTTATCAAATAAAATATAGTCATCAGTAAGCAATCTACAATAAGACATCTCTCTTGAGATATTCTTAATGGTCTCACCTAAAACTACGGAAGAAGCTCAACGAAATCCTTTCTATATCAATGGAATGAAAACCATCAAATACTGGTTTGCGAGTACTGTAAGCATGTCCGGTCCACCGAGTCCGGTCGGACCATAATAGTAAGTTCACGAAGGTTAATTTCTTGGGACGGCTTAAGCTTTTTGCTGCTTAACAAAAACATTGATGAATGGACCGTCTCGGGCTTTGCTCAGAGATAAACGCTCACTCGCCGAAATTACCGCGCAGTTCCAGGCTTTCTTAAAACGCTATGCAGCCACTAGATCTCTCGCCGAAGTTAAACTGCTCCATGGCCATACCATCACCGCCGACATCCTTCACTCGTCACTGGGCTCTGCCGAAGACATCCGACCATATCTGGTGGTATCTTACTCTCGTTGCGGGGAAGTTAGATATGCGCGGAAACTGTTTGATGAATTGCCGCAACCAGGGGTCGTGTTGTACAATCACATGATGAGAATATGTGTTGATAGAGGAGAGTATTTTGGTGTGTTAAAGATGTTTGTGGAGTTGCTTCAGTTGGGATATTGTGCACCGGATAAGTATACGTTCCCACTTGTTTTTAAGGCTTGTGGTGAATTATCGTTGGTTGAATTGGGTAGAGTGATTCACGGGCAGACGTTAATGTCAAAGTTTGGTTCAGGCACGATTGTGCAGAATTCTTTGTTGGCAATGTATATGAATTGTGGACAAAAAGTAGAAGCGAGGAAGGTTTTTGATGGCATGAAGGAGAAGAGTGTGGTTTCTTGGAATACTATGATCAATGGGTACTTTAAAAACAGATGTGCGCAGACGGCTTTGGTGTTTTTTAACCAAATGGTGGATTTCGGGGTTGAAATTGATGGTGCCACTGCCGTTTCTGTGTTGCCAGCTTGTGCGTCTTTGAAGAAATTGAATGTTGGAAGAAGGGTTCATGCAGCAGTGGAGAAGAAGGTTTTTGGCAACAATATAGTAGTTAGGAATGCTTTGGTAGACATGTATGTAAAATGTGGTAGTATGGAGGAAGCAAAATCAGTTTTTGATGGGATAGTTGAGAAGGATGTGGTAAGTTGGACATCCATGATAAATGGGTATATTTTAAATGGTGATGTAAGAAAGGCATTGGTACTTTGTAAGGCTATGCAGATTGAAGGGATTCGTCCCAATTCAGTGACAATTGCATCACTTCTTTCTGCATGTGCCAGTTTGAAGTATTTGAATGATGGTCGTTGCTTGCATGGGTGGGTAATGAGGCAAAAGCTAGATTCAGAACTTGTGGTGGAAACTTCATTGATTGACATGTATGCAAAATGTAATCGCGTTGAGGTGAGCTTTGGAGTCTTTGCAAGAACTTCAAGGAAGAGAGCAGCTCCATGGAGTGCAATGCTTTCTGGTTACAATTATAATGGTCTTGCGGCTGAGGCAGTAGGATTATTTAAGCAAATGCTTATGGAAGGAGTAAAACCATATGAGGTAACATTTAACAGTCTCCTTCCTGCATATGCAACTCTTGCTGATTTGCAGCCAGCTATGAATCTGCATTGTTACTTGATGAAGTCTGGGTTTCTTTCAACAATAGAAATTGCTACAAGCCTGATTGATATATATTCAAAGTGTGGAAATTTAGAGTTTGCTCACACGGTTTTTAACGCTATCCCTGAAGAAATCAAGGACATCTTTTCATGGAGTGTAATCATAGGTAGTTATGGAGTGCATGGGCATGGTAAGACTGCCGTTTCACTTTTCAGTCAAATGGTTCAGTCTGGAATAAAGGCAAATGAAATAACCTTTACGTCTGTGCTGCATGCTTGTAGCCATTCTGGCCTGGTTGATGAGGGTTTGAATTTATTTAAGCTCATGCTCAAGGATCAGAAAACCAATCCTGGTGATGATCATTATACTTGCATTGTTGACCTGCTTGGTCGAGCAGGTCGATTAAATGAAGCTTACGATCTAATCATAAGAATGCCATTTAGGCCCAGCCATGCAGTTTGGGGTGCATTGCTTGGCGCTTGTGTAATTCATGGCAATGTTGAACTAGGAGAGATTGCAGCAAAATGGCTTTTTGAGCTTGAACCAGAGAATACAGGGAACTTTGTTCTGCTGGCAAAACTTTATTCTGCTTTAGGGAGATGGGAAGATGCAGAAAATGTGAGACATTTGATGAATGATGTAGGAATAAGAAAAGAACCTGCCCACAGTCTAATTGAAGTCAGAAATATGTAAAAGAGCACTTGTCATTTGCATCAAAAGGTTTAAGTTGTGACCATGCTGATCTATTGAAGATCCAGTGAACATCGGATTCAAGAGTAGATACTAATTTTATCTCCACCAGGATGGAACAGGTGGATAGCCTTTCTGGATCGGTTAAGCCTAAAATCATGTGGAGGTGAGGAATTTAGTTTGAGTCCAAATTAAAGATGTGATAAATTGATTTGAGTAAGCAGGTCATGCTCGAGAGTTATTTTCTTTCCCCAGTTGCAGCTTATATGTCTCTTATCAAAGGAACTTGTTCAATTTGATGGAGTTGGCAGTAAATGTCCTTGGCTGTGACGGAGTTGCTGTCTATATAATTCAGAACTGATCCCCCCTAGCGCATTAAAGCCTGAAGACAGTTCCATTCTCTTACCATAATTTTCTACAAGCAAAATCATCGTTCTCATGGCATTGATGCGAGAATTGACTACCAAAAAGTTCCTTTGAATTACAAAATGTATCTTTCATTACAAACTTCAATTTTAAGACCCACCTAAAGTTTCTATCATCCCATTTAAGTTGCATACAAGTTTGTGGTACAGAGCCTGGAACTGAGAAAGCTGTTTCAACTGCCAAAACGTACTCATCGATTTATTCATTTCCAAGTCATCTGATGTATAACAGCTATATCTAGGTCGTTATACAACTACTGGGACCATGTGTAGAGTGCTCCCAAGGCCAACTAGTCAAGTATATAAAGAACCGTGTATTGCTGCCTTGTATTAATCTACTGAAAAGTTGTGTCCTCTTGGCCTTGTAACAAAAACGTCCACATGTCTGACAATGAGGGGTGGATCAATTGGTCCAGATTCTTTACTTAAGACTCTCCTCTTTAAGGAGGTCTTGAGTTCGAGTCACGCCAAAGGAGAAGAAATAAGCATGTTTCATATTAATGATCTTCTAGCTCCTTGGGTAAAGCTCCTTGATTGGATCAATTACGGACGTCACGCTTCCAGCGGTAGTGTAAGAGCTGGAGCTGCTAAGGAACCTGAGGGCTGATGGGAACCTGATGCTGAGCAGAGGGGAGTCAGTGATCAATCATCAGCTGAACAATCTAGAGTGTGTGAAGACTTCTTGTGCGCAGAAGTGTACAGGTTACGTAGGAACCTAAGGGATCTTGGAGTTCCAGATTTACATCCTCTAAGCTCTTGGAGTGGGGTCGTAGGGGCTTAGAATTAATCTGACTAAGTCAGGATACCCAATCTAATTAAAAAAAAAAAGGTCCACATGTCAACCAACAAGTCATGTGTACATCCTGTAATTCCCTTTGCGGGACCACTAAGTTAATGTTGACTGATGAAAACAAGTTTTCTACTATCGCCAGTGGCCAGCGCGACTCATTTGGCAGTTTATAAACATTGTACAATTAGCCTTTCGTGCTGAAAAGTTAAAATTATTACAAGGGCGAGTAGATAGATTCCATTGCACATGTAGAGGACATGGCATTTTGGTTTCAACTGGCTAAATTACAAATCATTATAGTTCACAAGTTTTTAACCTCTAATAATATTCATCGAGAGAACTTTGAAATTAGCAGGAAGAGGAGTAGGTTACGAGTGTTTAACTTTTGTGTAGTCCACATCTATTTATAATAAAATTTTAATTAATTCTAATTAATAATAATTAGATATCAACAAACTCAAGTATCTAATATCAATTCCTATTTGACAAATATGTTATATTTGATTATAAAATTTTTCAAACTTTACAATTAAGTTTGATCAAATTGTTTTCTCTTTAATGATTTTTGTATATGACTCCTAAATATATTAAAAATAAATAAAATATTATCTTAAAATATATTTAATATTAGATAATTAAATTTTATTTTTATTTTTTAATTGATAATTTATATTTATAAATTAAAATTATCGTTAGGTAACAATAAAAATGAGAAATTGGCTCGGATTTGAATTGATCGAGACTTAACCTAGTATGAAGTGAACGGATTTGGCCCGAGTTGATAAGTTGATGATTCGTGTCTCTTCTTGTTCACAATCACTCCTTTCTCTCAATCTCTTCATTGTGCTCCTTCTACTTAGTCCCTTCCCCTCCACCATTATAACCATCTCTCCTCTCCATTTGTCACCATCTACCCTCTCCATCCTTCAAAGTAGCATGAGCCATCCTTGGCGGAGAGTGCATATGGCTAGGCCAAACTAGTGCTTGATTGAGTTTCGAGTGGTATGAGCCAGCCCTGATCGGTACAGTGTATGGTTGGGCCAAGCTAGTGGTGAACTTGGCCTAGCTTGACTTATTACCATCAACAAGTAACAATTATAACTACTTAAATATTATGAATTTCAAAATGGTTATAACCTTTTTATACATGAATTATCTATATAATCAATCTTTTCATTATACAATGTCCCAATTAAATATAAAGTTTTAATTTAGTGTTTCATTTATTTGAATCTAATACTATTATTTTTAAAACTTTAATAGTTAGTTTTCTAATGATATTTAAATTTTATGTTATAAGTATCATTCCACTTTGACTAAAGATTTTTTAAATCATTACTAATTAAAAATAATGAAATATTGTCCTTAATTTAAAGTTATGAATACTGTACTAGGCTTGGTACCGGATTGGGTTTTGAAACAGAACTGTACCGGTACCGGTCGGTACCGGGTACCATTCGAGTAATTTTTTAAATTTATAAAATAGTTCCTAAAATTTTTAAAAATTGCAAAATAGTCTATATTGATATATTGTATAGTTGTACTAGATACTTTACTAGTTTACTGTTTACATCAACCATGCTTTCAAAAATCTTAATAATAAATAATAAGGACAATTAATATAAAATAAATCAATAAAAATATTTTTTAAATATTTTATATATAAATAATAACCACAATTAATATAAACAAAGACAATCATCATCATACACATATCAAATTAAGAATAATACAAAG
>JANZLD010000008.1:18041403-18053427 GCA_026413575.1 Erythroxylum carthagenense | reverse complement strand
TTAATTTATAATTATTATTAGTAATAAAATATTTATTATTATTTTAAAAAGTTTGAAAAAAAGGAGGGAAGGAGAGGAAGGGAAAAGATTTTGAAAATTTTGAAAATTTTGCAAAAAAACCTCCCAATTTTTAAAAATTTTCAATACCAATCAGTATTTGACCGGTATTTTGAATACCGGCTAGTACAGCCGAAATAGGCTGGTACCAACAAGTATTTAAATCCGGTATCAAAATTTAAAATCTAGTACCGAATTTGGGTCGGTACGGAACGGATCTCAATATAATACCTTAATTACTTTAAGGTAATAAATCTTATAATACTCACCCAACTACTTCTATATAATTCATGTCAAGTCTATTGAGCAGTAATCAAGCTATTTTTTATTACGAAAGGTCCTACTAGCATTAAAATATTACAATTCATATATGATATTTCTTGTAGACTTAAGTTTTATAACCATTTATACAATCATCAAAATGAGATTACCTATAAACACAAGTAATATCTTGTATAAACTTCTCATACAAATCAGCTTGATAAACTTTGTTCTCTAAAAAATACCCACACATATATTGAAGTATCTTTATATATCTATAAGATTGACTACTTTTTTAATAACGAAAAATATAATGCATGTTGTTATTTCCATTCTATTAATGTCTAATATTAATCTTAGTCATTATTCTATTAAAATGAGACATTAATATATTGGAAATAAAAACATCTATTACATTTTTCCTCATTAAAGAAGTATCTTTATGTGTGTGTGTGTGTGTGTGTGTTTGGGGGGGAGGTGTGTTTTATATTCTATGGTCTTATCATAATTTTATTTGTAAAGTATAATTACTTTATCCTATTAGTTAGTTGATTAAATTTGCATTTACAAGATAAATAATGATTTAAAATAAATATGTTATAAATATAAAACTAACTAATTCATTATAAGTTATAAACTATAATAAAAAAATTAACTTTGATTTCTTTTAAATGACAATTTCACCTTTCAAATCTCCAAGAACTCATAACAGTAGTGTGGGAAATAAATATATCCAACCATCCTCAATAACTTATAGAATTTAGTTTTAACGTTATAGACATATAAAGTGGGATTGACAAGTACCATTTAGTCTTTACATTATTTAGCGTTATCTTTGAGCAAAACTTTGAAATAATTATAATATGCTTATGTAAGAAAATGTCAAATTAGTTAAGTTACTCCTACCAAGAAATAATAATGGATACCTATGGAAGAAATCTATCTTCCAATCTAACGGGAATAACAAATACCCCTAAAGCACTCAACACTAAGGAGCAACTCGAGGATCAAATCACAAAACTTCATATGTTATGACAACAATTTAAATAATTATTGTAAGATAGGCAATATAGGTATAAAAGAAAACATAGTCACTCCCTAACTAACGTCAGAAGGAGCCTTATTTACACATGTGCACCTATTTGCATATGTGCAATTAATACCACTAAAACATGACATATATTAGTTAAACTTTGATAATTGATAACCGATTGATACATGACATCCTAGTAGAGTCATATCCTTAGGTTTAAAATGTCAACCCTAGATACTTATAATGACATGCACGAACCTTTTAATCATATGTACTGATATAGAGAACTCATAGACATATATAGTGCATCTAATGTTATAAAGTGCAAAGTTTCTCCTCTAGGCTGATTTGTAAGACACAGTCATAATTTTAGACCTTACTTTTAGCCTAGTGGCCGCCTTTCAATAGCTAACCACCATATTCACGTCACATTTTGTTATTAATAGGTGCATACCTAAAGATTATGCCTATTTGATACTAATAACCTAAAGGTTAGAAGACAACTTAAGAGATGACTTATAATGCTTTAATTTTGAGCCAACCCAAATACTCAATTCAGGGTGGTTGCAACAACCTTTACAAATGGACTAAAGCAATAACATCCTTTGTGGAACTTAATGCAAAAATTTGCCTTGAATTTTTTAGGATGTATAGATTAAGTCACAAAAATACATAGATTTTGAGATTATTGAATGCATTGTAAGAATTCACACTAATCCAAAATAAGAAGATTAGTGTGTCATTGGTAAATAAAATTAAGAAGAAAAATTACAAACAAGTCATTTAAAAGGTGAAAATAATGAGAGGATTAAGAAAGATCTCCTCATGTTTAACACTTCCCTTAATAAGGTTATCGACTGCATCCTTAAAAATGATATAGTCAAGAAATAAAAAAGAATGATCACTATACTTACAAAGACAGATAAAACCTACATTGTCACTTCCATCGATATGTTGACCATAACACCAAGTATTGGTAAAGTTCACAAGAGTGGCTAACAAATTGGTAAATGGGGATGAATGAACCAGGTGAAATGAAGAACATGCCCTTTATAAAGGTTAAGAATAAGAGAAATTGATAGGGAATCACATTATACTTAAAGGTTAATCCATGTGATCATTGGAGTCAATTATAAAATGTCAAAATCTCAATCAAAGAAAGCACTACAAGCGGAGGGTTGCAGTAAATGGCCTAACTATAACAAACTTGATAAAAGGATGAAGGTGTTTGAGATTACCTTATAGGAAATACACAATGGGTCTATATTTCACCCTTAAAAAGATGTCATAGTTGTGATAATATTGATAGTCAACTCTTTGGTCAAGAGAATGTTAATAGATTTAGGAAACATTATGGACATATTATTTTATGATGCTTTCAAAGAGACGTGTATCACAATGGACTAAAACTTATTAGCCTACTTATGCTTGGTTTTGAGGATGACCAAATATACATAAAAAATGATATCTTTGCCTATAACATTAAGTATAGGGCCAATTCTACTATAAAATATGATAAAATTATATGTATTAAGGAGACCTACAATATATATTTCTATAATCAACAAGCATTCTCTATATGTGTCACAAGTAATCCTATCACCTTACTAATTAATAATGAAATTTTCAATTATAAATAGAACAAATGAGATACATGGAGACCAAAGGATGGAAAAATAATATTAGTTCATAACCTTAAAAGAAAATAACATAACGTGCATAATAAATGTCAAAGAATTAGACATCAAAGATCTAACAAAAGAAATAAAGGTGAGCTAGAAGAAGAAATCGAGCAGGTTATAATATGAAGACTTAGAGATTTTAAGACAATACAAATTAAGGCAAGTATAGAAAAACTACCAAAGAAGAATTGAAGAAATTATTTCTCCAATACTTGGACATTTTGCATAAAGTGTAATAAATATGTTAGGGTTGCGTAAGAAAATATTTTCTCATAAGTTAAACTTCAACCCCCTCTTGAGGCGAATAAAAAAAGAAAAGAAACTCTGTAATAAAATGGCAACAAACCATATAAGAGGTGTAAACTTTTAAATACAAGCTTCATCAGAGAAGACAATTACCCTAAGTGACTCGCTAATATGGTCATGGTTAATAAAGCAAACAAAAAGTAGAGAATATACATAAACTTCATAGATATAAAAAAAAGTTATACCTAAAAGATAGCTAGCCTTTGCCAAAAATATATTAACTAGTAGATGCAACATTAGGTTGCCTGATCTTAAATTTCATAATGCTTACTTAAAGTATAATCAGATCAACATGAATGAGACAAATGAAGAAAAGACATTTGTTATTATGCACAAGGGTTTATATTATTACAAATTCTTGCCTTTTATTTTAAAAAATATACTGGTAACCTGTCAAAGGTTTGTCAATTTAATATTTCATCAATAACCAAGTAGAAAACATGAAAGCATACATCACCAACATGACTATGCAGATAAAGGTTAGAAGAAGCAGTATTGTGGAAGAATGTTTTACAACCTTGCAAAAATAAGACATGAAATGAAACCTTTAAAAATAAACATTTAGTGAGGGAGGAAGTAAATATCTTAGATTCGTGGTCACCCTTAAAGAGATAAAGGTAAATTTGTAAAAAATTGACGGAATCTTCCTTATGAAAGTGTCTAAAAACCTAAAAGAAGTATAAGAATTAATAAGCATGTTAAAATGCTTATTAAGGTTCCTTTTAAAATTTCTCGGTTGATACTTACCTTTATTTAAAAAAATTTAATGCGTAAGGAGTTTAAGTGAAACCTAGAATGTTAATAGGCTTTGGAATAAGTAAAGGTTTACCTTAAGTGTCCATTGCTACTATCAATCTTGTAAATTAGGAACCACTATATCTCTATATAGTCATTTTGGATGTAACCGTCAGCTTTGTTTTAATTAGGGAAGAAGATAATAGACAAAGCTTTAATATTATGTAAGTTGAACCCAAAATTAAAATATTTAAAGTTGGAAAAAACAGGAATCATATTACTAATCATTATAAAAAAGTTAAGGCCCTACTTTTAGGCATACACCATTAATATGTCCATATATCTTCCACTAAGGTAAACACCACAAACTAGAAGTATTAAAAAGAAATGTGAATTGGTTGATTAAGTTAGGGAATTCTAACATTAGGTATGTCCCTAGAAGTTCCTTAAATCCATATATTATATCAAATTTTGTACTTTAAATATTGACACCTTTGGAAGAACACGATGAAGTTCACAATAACCTTACACCCAGTAATAAACACCTTATATGGATAATGTATGTGGGCAGCGGAGAAAGAGAAAAATGTAGCAGTCTTAGGATATACTTGAAAAAAATGAAATAATTATATAATATATAAAATGACAGACTTTCAAAACATACAACAACAACACTTATAATTATCAAAACAAACTAACAGACAAAGTATAATAAAAAAATTTAGGCAAATAAAAGAGAAGATATAAGGAAATATTGAGATGATACTAAGGGAACAAAACCATAAGGCTGATTATCTATAACAATAAGATTTAATGATAGTTTTGTCCTTTAAGAATTTTTTTATAAAGAGTAAATAGAATCAACAACAATACAAGTCAACTAGATAGTTATCATAGAAGAAGATGAAGCAAACTGGACAAATTAAATCTAAAAATACTTACGAGAGGAAAAGCCATTTAATGACAAAATTAAAGTTAAAAAGTTCATTAATGTAGACATCAAGATATTCAATCATAGATAGACAATTCTTTGGAAGGTATTTTTCTTTCTTTCATATCTAAAATGCAACCCTAAAGTTGAAATACAATATATTCATGAAATGATATTCAAAGCAATAATATGAATATTGTACCAACCCAGTATTGAATTGGCTTCTAGTACCGTACTGTACTGGTACCTATTAATACTTGGTACCGTTTCGAGTAATTTTTTAAATTTATGAAATAATCCTTGAGTTTTGTAGATTTTGCAAAATAGTTCATTAGTATATTGTACTGCATACTTTATAAATTTACATAAACCATGTCTCTAAATATCATCATAATAAAATTTAAAATAACATCAATTTATTTAATTTTATTAACATTAATTTTCAAATATTTCACGAATAAATAATAACCACAATTAATATAAAAAAAATATTATTTAATCATCATAAAAATAAAAACTATTATATGATATGTTAAAAAATAAACATGTTCATTGGATATAAAAACATACCAAAATAGTCAAACAAATCAAAAGAAACATTAAGACATTGACCTTAAGGTGTGATTTTGATGTATATTGATATACGTAAGATTTCACTTGCAATGTAAATTGAATGAAGTTTGTGCATTATAGTCTAATTATATTACATTAGGATATTGACTAACTTCTAGTGTAAGTTCTATAAATCTAATTAGCATTGTGGAAAAAATGGGTTGTGAATCCATACAATATTTACAATAAACAAGTTATTTTTCACCTATAATTGCGGATATAGGAACTAATTTGATTAAATATGTTTGGTTGTTCTTTACTAATTTCATCACATTAATATCATCATATGGAGAAAATTTTTGCATTTCATTTTATTAGATTAAGAAATTACTTACGTTGTAATAGGATTTAACCATCATCAAATATTTCTAACTTTCAAAATTCAAACTCAAATTTCTCAAATCTCAACTCACACAAAAACTTCATATTACACAACATAACCAAAACACCATTCAAATGGAATCCAAGAGCATAAAAAAGCAATTTAAAACACATAAAAAAATAGAATTCCAATTTGGTTAGAGTTAAGAAATTCATCTTCCTTATTAATTTTACGACAAAGGATATGATAAATGATATAAAGGTTTTCTTAGTCTTAGGAAGACCTTTTCTATCTTCTACTAAAGCTATGATAAATGTGCATAATGGAAATTTTATCTTAAGGGTAGAGGATGAGAAAGTAGTCTTTAAGATATTTGAAGTCATAAGATATATCCTTAGGAAAGATGATACTTGTTTTTATATAGATGTGATTAAGCATGAAGTTTCACATATTATGTAGGAAATAACCACAAATGATCTATTGAAGACTTGTATTATGCTAAGAGAAGAAAAGGAGATAAATACCCCATATTTTATTGGAGTATATGACATATTTGGAAGCTAATGAGACTATGGTTTGAAATTAAGTACGAAGTCTAGCTATAAGACTCATAAAGATGTGTTTGTTAGGAGGCAACTTAATATTCAGGTATTTTTTTATTTCAATTTAGTAGTGTTAAGAATCTTTAACATTGAATTTTAGTATGTTTTCTTCTCTTTTTTTTCATGATATGAGGTTTATTGCATGTGTTTTAAATTAAGAACAATTCTAAAGTCATGGATTTATGGGTACTTTGATGGTCTTTTATTGTTAGATTGAGATACCCACTATCAGTTTATCCTTCTCCGACTACGATTATAGCGCCTTTTATTGTCAGCGGAGCGCCTTTTATTGTCAGCGGAGTACCAATTATTCTAAGTTCTTTCTTTTTCCCTTATTTTTCTAGATTTTATTATTTTTATATGTTGTGTACATCAATGATGGTCGAATCAATCTGCAAGTGTACAGAATCGTTCCTAGTACCTACAAATCGAGTACTCCAAGATCGTTTCCCATAAGGACTAAAACGTTCACCACCGCATTAATCCTAATTACTTGAATGAAATAGACAATAAACTTAAAGATAATTGGATTTGGGTAGATAGTAAATTGTAAATATTGGAAAATAACAAACAAGGATAATTTGATGATTTAAACTTAGGGCTTGGGGTTCACCAACTCAAGGGATGATTAATAAATTATGAAATTGATTCAATAATAGGTTATAATAACAATTGCTCAACTTTACTCATATTCTCTCTCAAGACATATGAGAATATCTACCTAGTTGATTACCATCTCTTAATGTGAAACTAACTAGTTAAATGCATGAAGAACAAGCAACCATAAGTTATCACATTAGCTTAGGATATCTTTATCTCTAAGTCTAATGTGTTTATCTTCCTAGTGCATAAACCATACTTCACCTCTCAGTTCATCATATGATTCCTAAGATTGCATCTATAGAGATCAAGCATAGAGACAACAGTGAAAAGCAAAGAAGATAAATATAAATCAAAAACTTTCATTCAACACCAATCAATCTATAAAATACAAATCAATCCTCTAAATAGGCTACATCCCTCACCCTAAATGAGGTTTAATTCCAGAACATGATAAAAAAAAATCATACACATAAAGATGCTCAACATTCAAGAAAGAGTAGAGAGAGAAAGTAGAAAGAACACAAAACAAGATTGCTTCCAATCTTTGATGCAATCCCCAAAACTTTCTCTTTGCCTCTTATTTTGTACCTCTTTAGGTGGTAACCTCGTTTTCAGTGTCCATCCCTTCCTTAGGTCTTAAAAATGAATATTTATAGTGTCTTGGGTTTAAAGAAACCTAGTTTTTGCTAAACAGGGGAAGACAAATTATCCTTGGGTTGAAAAAGTTCGTTAGGCGAACTTGAACTGCATTTGGTAACTAAGGAATCAGCTATTTTTTAGCTGATTTAAGTCTTTTAGCTGTTTGATTATTTCAAACAGCTGAAATTTTTGTTTGGTAAGAAGATGTATAAATAGCTTATTTATCCCAATCAGCTGAATGTTGAAAAGCTACTCCATACCAATGTTTACATGTAAACAACTGATTATAACAAGTGAAAAGTCAATTATGCCAACCCCTCACGTTCCACTCTACTGCTTCACCGCAAAAACCATGAAAGGGAGAAAAGGCATTAGGCGCCCATGGCTTTGGGCTTTCTAAGTTTGATATACATCAATTAATTTTTGCAAGTCAGTTTATGCCTAATTAAAATTAATTTATTGTGTCATGCATCACACTATGTTATGCTTATGAATTATGCATGAAATATTAGTAATTTTTTTTGTAAAATTTAATTTTATTCTATTTTTAATTTTTGTAAAATTAAATATTTAATTGTGACTTTATAAATTTTTTAAAGTCATGTCATTATAAATTATTTTTAATTTATTAAAGAATAAAATTCATATATATTATATAAAAATATCAATATAATGTAACTCGCTACATCATTCATATTAATAGAAAATTTAACGTTAAATTATTATTATTATTATTGTTATTATTATTAGTATTGTTGTTGTTGTTGTTGTTGTTGTTGTCATCGTCGTCGTCGTCGTCGTCGTCGTTGTTGTTATTATTATTATTATTATTATTATTATTATAAGTTCTATGTTTTTATTAAAGTTATAAACGTGATTTTTGTAGAATTTAATATCTAAAATCTAACTTCCTATAAGAATATTCAACAAAATACTAAGATATATAATATTCATACCCTTATAATTTTTTTAAAGTTATATCCTTATAAGTCATTTTACACATAAACAGTTAATACTAAACAGCTAATTTTATCAAACATCAAATGACAAACAACTAATGCAATCTGTTGGTCAAATCAGCTGATAGAATCATCTATCAACTAACAGTTAATAGAATCAACTAATAGCTAATGCAATCAATTGATTGCCAAACAAGGCCTTGATGTTCGTTTAGCAGACCTTGACCCTATTTGATAATCAGCTGATTGCATTAGTTGTTAGCTGATTCTATCAGCTGCTTTGACTAATGGATTACATTAGCTGTTTGTTAGAGATGTTTGGTAAAATTAGTTATTTAGTATTAATTGTTTATGTGTAAAATGACCTATGAGGGCATGACTTTAAAAAAATTATAAGGGTATGAATATTATATATCTTAATATTTCGTTGAATATTTTTATAAGAATTTAGATTTTAGATATTTAATTCTACAAAAATGAAGTTTATAACTTTAATAAAAAAATAGAACACATAATAATAATGATGTTGATAGGAATTTTTTTATGTTTATAAATTAACCACTCCTTTTTAAGGAAATTTGTTTTATTATCTTGGTAATTTTCTTTTGTCAGAAATTTTTTTGCCAATATTTTAAAAACAAACAAGAAGTTTAAAGTAAATAAGTGATTTAACAGTTAGATTAATACTTTTAATATATTTGCAATAATAATACCAAAATGTCATTATTTTAATTATAATTAAATCAAATTTGGACTAAGAAAAAGTTTGAATGAAAAATTAGCTCTTATCCTGCCAATTTACACAAGATGCCAAAATTTATTTTGATAAGGCCTATGCTTATATCTGTTTGGTTACTGAGAAAATAGATGTTTCTACAAGAAAATTATTCAGCAATTCATCCTACACAAGAATATTAATAACTTGCTTTTACTTATTGTTTCTCAGGCTCAATGGGAAACGTACATGTATAGTGGGTTAAGACATTGAATAATAAAGTGTAATGATGTGACATTTTGAACTTTTATTGTATTGGGTGGAGGCTACAGCACTGCCTGATCTACGGTGAGAATGAAGAAATGGGAGAAACGCAAAGAAAGAGCAAGGAAAATGAAGGCATAATGGACAAAAAAATAAAAATATTAGTTGATTCATTAAAACACTCCACTGGATGAGCTTATTCAATATCAGCTAGTTGGGTTGAATAAGTCAACCTAACCAGCTGATAACCAAACAACTTAAACAGCTTTTTTATAAAGTCAACCAGTTGATTTGGGTTAATCAGCTATTTTTGGACTGATCAGCAAACAACCAAACACACCTCTTCTCGGGTCTGAAAAGTGAACTTGGCAGACAATGTTCGTTAAATGGATAAGATGTCTGTTTATTGGACCTTCTCGGGTCTCTGGAATGGAATTGTCCAGGCAATGTCCGTTAAACAGATATACACTGGTCATTTACAAAATGCGCTCTTTTGACCCTTCAATTAATAGAATATTTTCTTAGAGTTTTCACGGAAGCTGTAGCACTCGGAGTCTTCTTCGAAAGCGTCCTTGAATGACCTTAATCTGACATCCATGGTAAAAGTTACGCCTTTTTCTCCCAAAATCTATTCACTTGTACCTATCAAGCAACAAAGTTGAAATGTGTGAGAACTAACTAAATAAGCTTCAAATTACCATAGAGATAAGTCAAATTAATTCCAATTCAACCCAAAATCATATAAGAATAATTTGATTTATCAGGTGACAGTGTACAACTCAAGCATGAGGGAGGTTTTTTTTTTTGATTATCTAGTTTGTTATAATTAGCTTAATAGGGAACAATTTGGGGAAAATTTTAATTTATGATCATTGATGATTAAGATAAATTTAATTTACTTCAATAATTTTGGAAATGGATACTTGATTTTTAATATGATATTTTATATAATTTGAACATAATAGAAGTAAATTCTTTTTGAGCATTTTCGTATCCCACCAAAATTTTTGTGAAAAAATTTATATGAATAAGTGAGCATAAAATAAATTCAGTCCAATAAAGTCGAACCGATTAATAAAGTCAAAGTTAAAGAATAATACTAGTAGTCATATGAAACTTTGACTTAGTTCAATAGCCTAGAGTATTCATAGTAAAGATAATTACTTTTGTGTCAAAATATTATGTCACTCTTCAAACAAGTCTCAAAATTCTCCTATGTTAATTTAAATTCAGTGTTATGTTTTTTTAATAATGGTAAAATGTTTGAAAGTTGAGTTGTTTTTTTTATATATATTCACTCTATGTATTAGGTTGAATTTTGTGGATTGAGTTAAAGGATACAGTCTAATGACCAACAGTTTTAAGGATGAAGCATACTACTAATGTTGTTGATTAAGTGAAGTTTGAATGACATTGTAAAAGTAAGCCTAGTATATGGGAGGGAGATAATGTCTTAATATACATAAAGGGATAAAAATTCTATGTCTATAATTGGAGGTAACTAACCCCACTTTACTATACTCACTAAAGCTATAACTACAAGCCTTTCTTCTTGAGTTAGTTCTATCAACCCTACTACATTTTATAATTTAAATGAAACTGAAGGGATGTAGTTTTACATCCACAAAAAGTGCAAGCCTTTTGATTACTTGATTCAAAAGCTTTTTAAAGATATTAAGTGGTACACACAATTAGAGGTGGCTTATGTCCTAATGAATATAGGCGGACAGACTACAAATATTAGTACTTTTTCTCGTAACAACTCTTAAAAAATGATTAAAATGAGTTATCTTTCATATATCACACCTTATATAAAGGGATGGATGATTGAGATTAACTTGAATCAACGGTTGAGATTAAGTGACGATTTGTCTCTTTATAGTAACAAAAGCATGTATACAATTAGGAGTGTTCATGGTAGGGTACCCTGACCCGTTCATAAATAACCTGAACCTGAACCTGAATGTCAGGTTATGCAATTTCACGAACTTGAAGCTGAACCTGAAGAACTTGTAGGATCGGTTAACCTATTTTCAGGTTCGGTTCTCAGGGTAACCAGAACCTATTCATATCATTATATATGATAAAAATTATAAAAAATAATAAGCTCTATTGAAAGTTTATTAAGAAACCAGATATTACCATAAAAACCGTACGTAAGGTTTTGTGTTTAATTTTTGTTAATATAATGAATAACAATCATTTTTATTTTAAAATTCAGAATAGCAATGTAGTTTGTTCTTATATGAATCATTGATATAGCAATGTAGTTTGTTCTTATATGAATCATTGATATAGCAATG
>JANZLD010000008.1:18009975-18041303 GCA_026413575.1 Erythroxylum carthagenense | reverse complement strand
AATCATATTTTTCCACAATAAAATCACATTTAGACACATATACCGGGAAATGTCATGAATGCATATACAGTCATTTTTATGTGCAAATTTCACTATTCACATGTACGACTATGCATGAACATTTCAAAACAATCATAAACACTCTTAGCCCTTGCTAAATAGCCCTTGTCAAATTACTATTCTACCCTTTTCATCGGGAGTGAGATGTTACATATATGATATGTTTTTTTGGATGTTTTAGGTTCAGGTTTAAATTTAAACCTATAAATCAGATTCGGTTCGGTTAATCTAGAATCGCAAGTTAGAAACTTGAACCTGAACCATGAACTTAATTTTTCAAGTTCGGTTTGAACCGAACCTGGACTCAGGTTCGATTAACCTTATTTACAGGTTCGGTTCATGCAGTTCAGGTTCAGTTCACAGGTTCGCGGATTTTCTTGAACACCCTTGTATACAATAGTTGAATATTCCTTAAAATGCTTCCAAATGATGATTACCATCAAATCATCAACATGCTTCAAACAAGCATATGGGAAATGATTGGTTGGCATCAAATGGTCAACAACACACATCTTAGGTGATGGTTGTTACAGGGTTAATATTTCTCTAATGCATGTCTTTAGTAGGCATATGCTGAACTCACTAGTTGTCCTACAAAAAATGATTTTGTAGTACCTTGGCTTAGCCATTTTAAACTTGTGGTGGACATTGACCTCTTCATTGTTATTTTTCGCGGTCATACAAGTCTGAAATATGTGCAACGAACATGCAATAAACCAAAATCCCAAGAAGTTGCTCGTTGGGCCGACTCAGTGGCGGCTTTTGATCGGTATAACTTGGAGTCGGTAGCATTTCACTTTCGAATTTCTTTGAAGTCATGAGCAACATAAACAAGCAACGAGCCACGTCATTATTTTCAGTCATGTGATTGATGTAACGATTACAACACGTCACCTCGCTTTTTTGTCATTACTTCAACTTCGCCTATCTGCATTTTCCAAATTTATTTTATGTCATTGAATAAGTAATAAAGGCCAAAGCACGGTCAGAAGTTGATTTCATGTGATGCAACAACCAGATGGTTTGTGTTCACCGTCAGCCGGAGCTAATTACTTTAGTCCCGCCTTCTGAACTCTGCCCTCTTGAAGGGCCAGTTCAGAATCAAACAGCAAATTTGAATGGAAGACAACCATGCTGCTTTCCAAATGTTCTGACAACTGAATTATTTGCACAATTGCACCATGTGATGTGCTGAAAAAGTGCTGCTCCTTTCATCCATCATTTCTTACCCATTTACACTTTTCGAGCTACAAACAATTTTCGTCACTGGGGAAATGTACAAATATAGCACGCCCACCTTGTGATTTCAGATTTCTGTGCAGAAGAATATGGTACAACCAAGTACCTAGCCTGTTCATATCTTACCTCAGCTGAACTCAGAGTACTGGACAAGATCCATCTCTTACAGCTATTATACACATGTGGAGTGGAGTGTTATGTGTTTGACAATTCTGCATTGCTTCACCTGTTCTTGAACCATTGAAAATTAAAACTCCATTTTTGCACCCTTCCTGCCTTGCATTGAGATTGAAAGAAAGTTTAACCTTTCTCCTCAAGATTATGAGATGTAATTGTCATGAATCAATTTAAACCTATTTTCTAACACTATAGGATTAAAGGAAAAAGATAATTTAAATGGTAAAGATATTTTTTGTGTGAAATATCCCGGGTCAAGTCCGAAGCCAATGGAAGTGGGGGCATTGAATCAAGAGGGGACCTCTGCCAGGACTTGCGTTTCAAATTTCAATGTAAAATGTCTTTAAAACAGCTCTTCCACTGAATATTGTTAATAAATATTGGTTATTTGTAAACATATTAGCAATCTTCTAACTAAACTTAACATATCTGAAGTATAATGTTGTCCGCATAATCACCACCGACGTAAAGCAGAAGCTTTGTCCATGAACATAGGAGAGAAGCCAAATTTAGCCCTAAAGATCATCTAAACAGTCTCCAAGGTCAAACATCGACCCCTCACTTTTCTCTCTTTCTCTCACTAGAAACTCAACTATCTCTCTCTAAAGCCATGCCAACGCGGTTTTGACTAAAAAAGGATAAAAAGTGATAATATCTTTTTAATTTCTTGTTTATTGGATGATTCGTTGGTTATTATTAGCTAAGGGAATATGTCTGATGGTAAATTTTTTTTATAATTTGGATCCACCAATTGGAAACCAAGAAAAAAAAAATTAAAGAAAGCGGGCGAGGAAGCACTCAACGAAACAACCCCCATTTTCTCTCTCTTCCTTCCTCTCCCTGCTTCTTTCTCTGTGTGCGTCCTGTCTTGATCCACTGGTAGAGGGGAGGACATCAAAAAAAGGAAAGTAACCCAGTAATCCCATTCGGGTGCAAATTGATTTCTTGACATCGAAATCTGGATTTCTTGCGAGTCTACAGGAAAAAGAAGGACCTTTATAGAGAGAGATAGATAGCTGTTGTTCAATGTTCCAATGCGGTCTTTGAAAAGACCACAAAGGCAAAGAGGAAGATATAGCATTAGAACTAGGAAGAGAACCCAGAAAGGTTGCAGTGTTGGAGGTGGATCTCAATTGAATAGAGGGCGGGAGACGGAAATATTGAATCAAGATTGGCTTGGATCTGATGTTGGGTGTGGTATTCTTGGGATTGAGAGTAGTCAAAGGGCTGAGATTTTGTCACGGTGGGGGTGGTGCTGCTAGGAAAGTGGTGGTGGGGCTGCATAGAAGAGGAACATGCAGCTTCACATCTCGCCTAGCATGAGAAGCATCACAATATCGAGCAGCAGCAGCAATGGGTTTATTGAATTGATGAAGATCAAGGTCGCAGCTTGCCATATCTCTTATCGAACCCTTTTCTACACGATCCTCATTCTTGCTTTCTTGTTGCCTTTCGTCTTCATTCTCACTGCTGTTGTTACCCTTGAAGGTGTCAACAAGTGCTCCTCACTAGGTACTTCTTTTCTTTGTCATCTTCTTATTTTCTTTTCCCCCAAGTTTTTGGTTCCCTATTGATCACATCTTTGTATGCAAATGTAGTTAACTGGATTGTGGTCGTTAGCTCCTGGATGGACCCTGATTTCGTTTTGATTGTGATTGTTTTATGCTCACGTAGGTAGATTGTTTATATCATTCATTTGTCTTCTTCCAAATCCCAAATATGTGATTTTGTTATACGCAACTGGTGGATGTGCATACATATACGGAAATCCGTCTATGGTTGTAGTGTTAGGTGACGATGCGCCACGATTTGATCTGAGTATTCCTATTATCTGTTGCACTTCTTCAAAGTTTGATGTGTTAACGTTTTGCTGCTCTTGTATCTTCCATATGTGCTGTGCAGTTGTGTGTGCATATGAACTGCGATCATTTATTTTTGATGTGGACAGTGCTAATTGCAAGCGTTTTATCCTGCACTGATTTGGATGCTACCTTAATGCATATGGTATCTTTGTGAACATGTAATAGGACTTGGATTTATGAGAACTAAATTTATGTCATTTACACATCAGTTCTTATATTTGCTGCATGGATATTGACAGTGGAAGAGAGTTTTCTATACTCATTGGTCTTTATTTTGTTAGGAATCACAATCCGCGAAGAGTTCGTGTTAGTCTTAATGCTAAAAATTAGTTTTCAGTGAAATCTCACATTTCTAGTCTCTAGTGAAGCTGGATTTATCAGTATTCTTGATGCCAACTTGCAGTACTTCAAAGATTTTGGTTATAAATATGTTTATGTACATTATTAGATTTTTTTGTTAGGGTACATTATTAAAATTTGAAATAACTAAATATAATTTTGAAGTGAAAATATGTTTCTAGGTCATGATCTACATTACTTCCTCATGATACATCTATTATATTTCCGGTGGATACATGACTCATTTTCTATTACTTAAGATTGTCTAGGTAGGAAATGGGGACCAGGGATTCTTCATATGGGTGATAATTCGAAGGTAACAACTTTCTTTTTTTTCTTTGCATAAATTAAACAATTCATTCACATTAAATGACTAGTGTGCCAACATTTTGTTTGTTGTCTATATAAGCTGAATCCTTTTGATGTGGAAATAATGCAGCAGAGGCTAGTTTCAGAGTTACACGAGATACTTTACGAAGTAAGCAACCAGGAAATCCCAGATGGTCTGGAACTCCCAGATTCTTTCAGTGAACTAGTTTCTGAGATGGAGAACAAGAAGTATGATGCAAAAACTTTTGCTTTACGGTTGAGAGCCATGGTATGTCTATTCAAATACAGACAAAGTTGCTTTCAGATGTACCTCCTGTGATGCAATGTTCTGAATTTGTTTTTCTAGATTCCAAACCAATACTATGCAGTATCTATCTTTTTGCCTAAGCTACCATGTGTTTTAGGGAAACTGGAAGCGACTCCCAGCCTTTCTTGATTTCAAAAGCCTGTTTCTAGTCATTCATACTGATGCCTTGATGAAAAGAAATCATTGGTGACATAAATAATACTGGAGATTCTAATTTTCAAAGAAAAAAAATCATTGTGCAATTGTGGGTAATAGGGGGATAAAGAATAGAGATTGAAACTTTAATTGTTTCAGGCTTTCAAATAATATGTTGAGAATTGACATCCATGTCAAAAAAAGAATGCGATATTTGGAGTTTTCTACTAGAACCAAGGTCCTTTCCTGTTTCAATACCTACGACTATACAATTAATTTTGGGAGTTCGAATACCCCCTCTTCTGCCAAATTTGGTGCTTAAAAATGCAATGAAAAATATTTACTAAATTTGGACAGTTTTTCATGCTATATTGGTGTAGAAGCTTTTACGTACACAAGCATAGCATATTTCTTAACAGTGATTCAAGGTGTTGCCTTGAGCATATTTTTAAGGATGAAGAATGTACTCTGTTCAAGGATAGTGTGACGTAAATTCACCTGCTTACACTATGAATTTTTTCTGCTTTTTTTTTTTGGGTTAGATAGAGGAACAATAAGAACTAAAAAAATATGGTAGATCTAAAGGCCGTTTATTAATGTTATTGTTGAAGACAAAATCAAAATAAGTTATATAAAGATTACGATTTTCATACTAGAAAGTCCAAGAAAACACATTTAGGGTTTTAAAGAATTAAGCATCACACCTAGTGTCTAGGAATCAATCCTAGTATCAAAGCATCATTCTTTGACAAGAAAAGATCAAACTTACACTCTAAAATTCATAACTTGCAAACTCCCTCTTCTTCCTTTGCAATTGAAACATTTGGCTCCATATATGGATTTTTTCACCTTTATCCTATTCCTACTAAAACAAGGACTACAACTTAAATTACACAAAAAAAAATAATCTATTAAGGCATTATTCCCTAACAAATTTAAATCCTAAATGCCCCCCAGCGACAATGGCATACCAAAATAAAAATACTTAAAATCATTTTCTATTGATAATAATAACTAAGAAAATTCCTAAAGAAAATTTTATTTTGCATTACACATTCTTTCAAATTTGCCTAGAAGTTCTATCAGTCCCCCATTCTCAAGCTACTCCAAAGGTTTAGTGCTTGATGTATGTTTCTCATCATTAAAGAACTCCAAAGCTGCTGAGGCTTCTATTTGAGTAGGAAATGATGTTGACAAGCATGTTTTGTCAGTTGTCAGATAACTTTCATCTGAGCTTCCATTCCATGCAACTCTTTTTGTTAGGGTATGTATGACTCTTAACTTGGGCAAATATGTGGGTTGAATGACAACTTTGCATTATTTTGTTCTTATTTTGCCTTTGCTTTTAACATACCACATGTTTTCTGACTCAGCTGTTAGAAAATATTGTATAATTTTTTAATCAACTTTTCCATAAATTTCTTTACTACTAGTTAGAAGTAAGGCTGCGTACTATTAGACTTCCCTAGACCTTGTGTCTCAACGGGATTCATATTGGGTGTTATTGTTGTTGTTCCATAAATTTCTTTGCATGTAGACCTCATTGAGATACCTAATATTTCTGAAAGACATGAACCAGTCAGGATCTTCTGTTTCTTTGGATATGCGATTATTAGGAATTCCCTGTCAATGGAGTTGCATATTTGTGCTATGTGTTGTCTCACTTGTTTGTGTCTATATCAAACATAGCTTTTATCCTTTTGACACTTGCTTTCGCTCCATTTTGTTGGATTGTATGAAATTTATTAAAACTTTTAGGTGCTTGCTTAAGTTCTTCTGTTCTATAAATGACTATGCATTATTTTAGTATAAAACTGACTGTTTTGAGTAAGAAAAGTTGGATTGAGATCTGTAGGTCAAATATTTTTATGCTTTATAGTTGTTTCTCACATATCAAAACGTGAAAAGGTAGTAAGTGAGGAATATATTTATTTCCCTGATTAAAGAAGCGGAAACAGAAATGCCAATGGAGTGTCAAAGTCATAATTTGGTACTTATATCATCTTTTTCTGAACAGATGGAGAAATTTGAAAGAGAAATTAGGGAGTCGAAGTTTGCTGAACTGATGAACAAACACTTTGCCGCGAGTTCCATTCCAAAGGGCATCCACTGTCTATCTCTTCGTTTGACCGATGAGTATTCTTCCAATGCTCATGCACGCAAGCAATTGCCTTCTCCAGAATTACTTCCATTGCTCACAGATAACTCTTATCATCACTTCATCCTGTCAACTGATAACATTTTGGCTGCTTCAGTTGTTGTCACTTCTGCTGTCCAATCATCTCTGCATCCTGAAAAGATAGTTTTTCACGTAATCACAGACAAGAAAACATACGCTGGGATGCATTCATGGTTTGCACTAAACCCGGTCTCCCCTGCAATTGTTGAGGTGAGAGGCATTCACCAATTTGACTGGTTGACGAGAGAGAATGTTCCAGTTCTTGAAGCTGTAGAGAATCACAATGGCATTAGGAATTATTATCATGGGAATCACCTTGCTGGAAACAATCTCTATGATACAACTCCACGAACTTTTGCTTCAAAATTGCAGGCTAGAAGTCCAAAGTACATTTCCTTACTCAACCATTTACGCATATATTTACCCGAGGTAATCAAACCTGAAGGGATATCCTTTAGCCAAGTTATAGGCCTTAATTTAATCATTTGTTGGTGGTAAGACTATGGAATAAAAAAAGGACACGATATTTTGAGTTATTGTTCCTTGAAGGCTAATCGTTGATACCTTGAAATGATGTGAACTGCAGTTTACTGTCTTGTCCTTGGTCCTTTTTGTTTCCACAACCTGAAAAATTGGTCTATGATCTTAACAAGGTTCTACGTGTTTAAATAAAATATGGTTGTAATAAGGCAAATTATTCTAGTATAAAATCCTGTTGAATTTGTACAAAAAGCTTTTACATAATTGTCACTTGATATGTATTCTGTAGTTGATCTTCAATAATGGTGAAGCTTACAAAGAGTATCTGATACATAGGAAAATGAATATCAGTTAAAGAGAGTAGATGGATCTGAGCAGGAGCTCATGTTATTACAGAAAGTTCAAAGTTAATCATATTTTGAGACAGTTTACTGTAAATGGTTTGTTTTGTGTTTAGGCATTGTTTTCTATGTACGTGTGAAGTATTATCAATTACTTTCCCCAGAATTCTCTTGATCATTTTGCCTCTTGTTTTATACAACATTTTCATTTTTCATTCATGTTTTGATCAGCTTTTCCCAAGTCTCGATAAGGTGGTCTTTTTAGATGATGATGTTGTAGTTCAGCGTGATTTATCTCCACTCTGGGACATCGACCTTCAAGGCAAGGTTAATGGAGCTGTAGAAACTTGTAAAGGTGAAGATGACTGGGTAATGTCCAAGCATTTCAAGAACTACTTCAATTTTTCCCATCCCCTCATAAAGAAGAACTTGGACCCTAATGAATGTGCATGGGCCTATGGGATGAATATATTTGATCTTCAGGCATGGAGGAAGACAAATATAAGGGAAACCTACCATTCCTGGCTGAAAGAGGTGAGTTTTCATTACTATCTTCCCGTTGATCTGCATATTCCTTGTGATTTCTTTTATCCATTTTTTTCTGATTCTAGATTATATGGAAGATTGAGTGAGAATAGAACAGGCTGATTTATGGAATGTATCTTCTTCCTTCTCCGCGTGATTGTTTGCTTAAGTTTGTTTTTAGACAATTTCTTCAATTCCTTGTAAACTAATCAATTTTGTAGGGTATGCACTCCTTACCTTTTTTACTGGGATAAACTAACTTTCAGTTACTATAAGTCCTATTTCGCTGTAATTTAAATCCTACCACATATTATATCTGTTTAATATATCCTTTATGTTAATCACTTGGAAAATTTGTATCACATTTGCAATAGAAAACTTGAAATCAGGATCATAGTTGACTCATATTAGAGGTCAGTTCAGATTGTTATATAGGTTTCTAAGTAATAGCTATAGACTGCGTTAGCTTTAAAAAGTTGTATTGTTATTAAGGACTGATCTGACAAAATAAATCGGCCTTTGCTAAAACCATCACAGATCATTGAATAACTGTAGAACATTATATTAATATTATGTTTGCTATTATTTAAAACAGACAAATTTATATTATATTGGCAACAAATTTATATTATGTGTAGGAGGATTCAAACAACAAAAATTAAAGTAAGAGAACTAAGACAAACATGGGGTCCAGTGAAACAACCAGAAATTGGTTTTTTTCCTGAGATTTACTTTAGAATGCATAGGAAGTTGTTTCTTGGTTCTTCTATTTGTCTCTGTTGTACTAATAGCGCTGGACTTGGGGGCTTTTTTCCAGTATATATTAGGAAAGGAGAAATTGGGTTATGTTTTGATAGGCAGAAATTTTTTTCAATAATAGCATCGAAATAGAGATGACAATGATTAGCTTTTAGATATTGTAGAGGAAGAGAAATTTGATGGATTGTGCAAGTTCCGAAAAGGAACCTACGATGCTGGGATATCACTGAATAGTACCCATAAATGCTTCTGCTGGGTGCTGAAAGTGAAATGCATAACATGTTTGTCAAATGTGTATCACTTCTTTTATTCTGATTGTGGTAATTTCTTTTATGATTTTTACATTTTGAGCAGAACCTGAAGTCAAATCTGACAATGTGGAAACTTGGGACTTTGCCTCCAGCTCTGATTGCATTTAAAGGTCATGTCCACCCAATTGACCCATCTTGGCATATGCTCGGGTTGGGCTATCAGAATAAGACCAACATTGAAAATGTCAAAAAGGCTGCTGTCATCCACTACAATGGCCAGTCAAAGCCATGGCTGCAGATTGGCTTTGATCATCTTCGACCATTTTGGACCAAATATGTGAATTACTCCAATGACTTTATAAGGAACTGCCACATAATGGGGTCGTAGATATTCACTAAATAACACGAGCAAGAAGCTATAGTTGGAACGAGAAAAAAGACATGTAATTTGGGTGTCATTGAGTTTTTCCACGCCACGAAATTGCCCTCATGCTCTATTAAATGGCAAGCAGAAACTTGGCCAGGAGGCAGCTTTCTGGTCAGATATCATCATCCCTCACACTTGGCAGCAAAGGACCTGCACGGACAAGATTCATTCTTTCAATCTGTAACATAGCATTCTGTCATTTACATTTTTTGGTTGGAAACGGGACATTACTATTGGTATTCCGGCAGCGAGTCTGGCCTGATTTCTTGATTCATATTTCCAAATAAAGCACTATACATAAGATACTATAAAGTGGGCTAACAGATTCATCCTATAGGTTGATGCAAGGAAAAGGAAGGCTGGGATACTTTGTCTGCAAGGGCGCTCCCCCATTGGCCCCTGAAATGCTTTTCCCTTTCTTTTTTCCTTGTTTTTCTGTTTTCTCAATTCTTACGTACCTCTCCATTTTTTCCCTGTTAAATTTAGGAGTAGGTAATGGAGATTGCTTTGTTACAGATCCCATTAAATTGGGGAGCTCTTTTAGGTCATATATCAGTCTTTCTTATGTATGATTCACGAGGAACATTTAAAAAATGTGCAGAAAATTCATTCACCAAATTTTTATTATTTTCTCACATGCTCAAGAAATGCAGTTTTTGTATGCTTAAGACATTGGTTTATACGACATTCCTGTGTTCTTGTTATTTAAGGTACTGCAGTTCACTGGTTCACCTGTTAGTCATCGGCCTGTATGTTGTTGCTATTTTTTCCTAAAACTTGCTTCTCCCAGACCCAGTCCCCTGACAGGTAAATGAGCTTTTGATTGGGTTCTAAGCTCAGAGAAGTTTGCTATCTAATGAATTATTTATGTGCTAGTCCTGCTGGTCGAAGTTGAACTGTCAGTGTGGAAAAGAAGCTTACAAACTTGGCCGCCTTGTGTTCTGCCTGCTTGCTGATTCACTAGAAATCGGGTGTCTTGAAGTAAACAAATTTTCGTGGTTCATGGGACTATGAAACTGAGTAGAAAGGCTTGTCCACAAATTAGATTCCCGTATAACAGTTCTTCGTTTACTAGAAGACACATCTTCACTTGTAGATATCTTCAATGCAAATAGATTCTTGTTCTTGGAATTTTGCGAGTTGATAGTGACAAGAAATCCACTGAATATGGTTTTTCTTTCTAAAGCATCGAACACCCTCATTTGGTAAATTTCTAATCTTTCAAGGTGAAGGTTGTTTATCCCTAGCAGATTCCTGATCATCTTAAAAGAGTCCCCATATTTGATTGGACCCCTCTTGGCATTTTGCTTTCCTACCTTTTCAATCAATAATTTAAGTGAATGATTAAGGCTATATTGATACAAGTCACATCATGTAAGCAATTAGTTGATTCTCCTTCTTTCTTTCTAATTCTAGGTTTAAGTAAACCAAATGGAAGAAACCGGAAGGTCCTTTTAACATTACTATGCATCTAACTCAATCAAGCGGCGCCCTGAGCTTCGACAAATCATCTGTCAATCCTATGCTATAGTATCTTACTAGATAGCACAATAAATGAAATAGAGGATAAAGAATCATACGAGGCAAGCATGAGCATGAGCAATAAGAGTCATACATGCCTGTATTTGACATTGTCATAAATCAGTACTTCCTTGATATGGTCTCAATGCCATGTTTCTTCAGGTCAATGTTCACATGATCCACCACCTGCTATAGAGACTCTGCCTTTCAGTTTTTGACAATTCAAAACGATACCATACCACCGATTTCACGCTTTCCTCTCATGTTAACTTTATATGCCTAGTACTGACCAAATCTTGCCTTTTAAGGGTAAAAGAAATAAAACCTTGTATGTTTGGGCTCACATGCTTAACCGTTATAGTACTCATTTAGTACCAAATATCCAAACTCTCAGGCCTAATTAAAAACTCCTAATAAGCATTAGCTAATTCGCATCTTCATTAGATTGTAACAAGAGAAAAGTGCAACAGCTTAAAGGCTACGGCCTAAGTGGGTCATTAGCTTTCCCTTCAAATGCCATGGTAACATGGTGTCCCCTTTTCCTTTCTGTATATATTTAGGTAGGTCACTGACACAGTTTCCTTTGGTTTTTATATTCATTGCTTTCTTCGTACTCAGTTGGTGAAAAGTAAATGCATCTGATCTGATGTCTACACCTCAGTATTTCTGGTTTACTTCATAGTTGCCCTTTAATATTGCATAGCCAAGTGTCACCAGGAGCATGGAAAGCTTTTGTTTTTTCTCGTTAACTTTGGGTGACATTGGAAGCTAAGTCCTAAAGCGCTTTGTATATAGAGGAGAACTGGAGAAGAAATGTATGTCCATTTCACGGTCTTAGGAGATTGCTAAGAGAGGAAGAATGGAAGGATTGACCAATGGTTTAACAGACCTTGAAAACTCCGAAATAACCCCTTTTCAGAGATTTATTTGATCTCTTCTAAACAATTCAATACTGATTCGCTCTCTCTCTTCTTCTCCTTCTCCTTCTCCTTCTCTAGCTCCAGGCTTCAAGCCAAAAGGAAATCGACCCAGATCATTTTTAGAGCCAAGTAAGCTAACCAATCAAGCATTGTAAACTCTCCATTCTTTTTGGTTCTTTCTTACTCTTGTATTAGATGTTTCAGATATAATCTTTTCTCATAAAGATTGTTCTTTTTCTTTTGGTTTGAAGCAACCCAGTAGATAATATTAGGTGGTCTTGTGATCCTTCCGAAGATCATTTGAAATTGGAGATCATAGCCTGCATGTTTGTGTATGTCTATGTGTGTTTACGTCTGCCACTCTGGATTCAATCTATTTTCTTCCATGAATCATAATTACGTTATATCTGGTGTATTATTTTCTTCTTCTTTTCCTTCCTCTGTATTTTATATACATTGAGCTGGGGTTGTTTGATTAATTGTTTATTTCCATTTCCTCAAATTCCGGAGAATTTATTATGTATGAAAGCGTTTCCTTTTCTGTACTTGTTTGTATTTCCGGATTGTCTTGTCCAGGGTACGACAGGTTTATTCCATAAAGGACTAATCTTTGCATTTGCTTCCATTCTATTTCAATATCGCAGGTACCCATCTAAGAATCTGGAGGAACATCTGTATCTATGTGAACCAATCGGGTACTTGAGTTGGGCATTAATTGCTGACAGAGAACTTAATTGAGTTTTTTGAAGAGTTATAAGAAAAGGTTCACCTGAAGGCTTCCGGTATCTGGGTTTGTAAAATACTCTCTGAAGATGGCGGGTGTCCAAGAGCAGCTAGAGATCAAGTTTCGTTTGACCGATGGGTCTGATATTGGTCCGAGATCTTTTCCTGCAGCAACAAGCGTCGCAACCTTGAAAGAAAACGTTCTTGCTCAATGGCCTAAAGGTCAGTTGTGTTTGTTATTTTGTTAAGGCAGCTGTTTAAAGAGCCCGACTGTATATCAGTGTTGGACTCTTTATCTCCGGTGTGTTCATTTTTCTTTTTCTGATTAGTTCAGAGGAAGAACCATTTCCATTCTTCTTTTTCCAATCCTTTTTTTATTTGGTGTGTTCTTACTTGTTCTCTTGTAAGGCAAGGAATGATGATTAACACATGATGTTTTTAGTTACAAAAGCATTACTAGTTCCATCTTTTGTCCACTCTTATTCGTTATAATGCAATGAAACCTAATGATAGAAAAGAAGATCCCTTCACTGGAGTGGCATCCCATAATTGAGGGAGTAAATTCCCTTGACAACATCATATCCTCAATAAAGCAAGCACATGCTATCGCACATTCATAAAGAGTCCGATGAAATCTGCAATCAGGCCTCATATCTTTATTATGTGGCGCACATGGTTGGTTGGTGAAGTTTTGTGTGTTATGTATTTCTCATTATGGGTTCCCTTACCTGTAACTTTTACAATGTATGTGCATGTTCACGAAAATGCAAGGATATTCTTTTACATATCTAGCGTTGTAATCTTTACCTATCTAGCGTTCTTTCTTCTTTTGGAGCGACCAAAGCTACCGTAGACTGCAAGTTCTGATGATTGTATTCCATTGATATTTTTAGTTGAAACTAGCAGACACAACAATGAATTAGATTGTAAAAACACTAGTCATGAAGAAAAGTAAAAGTAGTAATTTTTGTTCTATGGTTGCTAAGTATTGCCTAAATCGCATTTCTCAGACGTCCAGTTCATCTAATACTGTCTATCGTAACATTTCTTTGGACAGAGAAGAATGATGGACCAAGAACAATAAAGGATGTGAAGTTGATAAGTGCAGGTAGGGTATTGGAGAACAACAGAACAATATCAGAATGCAGAAGCCCACTGTGTGACATCCCAGGTGGGGTTACAACCATGCATGTTGTTGTTCAACCACCTTCCTTGGAAAAAGGTACAAATATCAAGCACTCCGGGTGAATCTTTTCTTTCTTTCTTCTCTCTAGTCTACATACTGAAATGTTCCCTTTTCCTCTATGCTATGCCTGGCAATACCTTAGAGTTGCAACCATTTCTCCGTCTACCTATTATGACACAATCTACTTGACACATGTAGTTATTGGTCATTCTTACGGATGAAAAACACATTTTCCAACATGTTTTTCTTTCCTAATTTCTTTGGCCTTTTCCTTTTGGTCTTACAGAAAAGAAGACAGAAGACCATTTGAAGCAGAACAAATGCGGTTGTGTGATACTATAGCTTGCAACTGCACAGATGGGACAGCATCAGGGTAAATTCCGCTACTTCTTGTCCTTTTTAAGTTCTATCATCGATTGTCCTATTGTAAGTTGCATCTTTTTCTTTTTCTTCTTGTTATATCTTTTCTAATTATGCAGTTGAGTGATAGCTTGGATGACAATGTTGGTAGCTCGCGGATTGGTGGAAACAATGGCATTGTGGTCATTCATTTGTAGGCCGCCTTGGAGTGCACATGTCTTTGCCCTTCCCGGTTCACATATAATTGCAACTTGATCTTTTTGTCACGAGTGATTGTTTAGCTGAAACAACTCTGCTTACAAGCAACTAGATGTAAAGCATACTGAAGATTGTGGAAAATTTTTCTTTACACAAACTTATTCTTCTGATCTTTCATCTTTCGTTTGTCTCGTTACCATGAGTCATCAGTTGTTGGACACTCATTCCATACTTCCATTTCATGTATTGTGGTTTGTGTTTAATGTAAGCGTTGCATATAGTAAAAATTCGTGTCTGGTCATTCACCAAAGTGCATCTTTTGGAACACTTGTAGAAAGCACCAACCATCTTCATCACCTGTTTCTGCTGGTCTATATTTTCAGAAGGGGGATACTCATACAGGAAGTAGCGGACATTGTTTAAACAAGTATTGCATCCTAAAACAAAGGCAAAACTAAATAAATTCGGATAAAGGTTTGATGACATGACAAGCATAAGTATCAACTGATGAGCTAATATGACATGAAGCTGGTAATACTCTTGCGGGATGGGTGAACTGCAAAGTTTCTATGGAGGAATTCATGGCACTTCTTAAAATAAGAAAGTAAAGGTATTAAATGTATGCCAAAAAATAGAGATGACAGCGTGTTGACTTATGGTCCAGCTGAAGATGTTTTAAATATGTCGGACTATAGGTCGTGTAGACTTAATTATTATAAAGACATGGATTTAATTAAAAAAAGATATTATTTTTATATTTTAAAATTTTTAAAAATATATTTTAAAAAATTGGCAAGTTGGATATTGTCATCCCTATAAAAAAAGGATCACAATAAATAAGAAAATTTTTGAATAGTTAGTAATTAAATTTAGTATCTTTATATATTATTTAATAAATATAAAAATATACTACATTTATTTTATTTTAAAATTATAATTACCCTGAAATCAATTTGGGAAAATTTTTAATGAGATATTTTATTTATCAAAATTTCACAATTTCAACATAAAATATTGAAGACTAGATATGGACAAGTAAGGTTCATGTTCTGAGAAAGTTTCTAAAATATTTTAGAATATTAATACAAATCAACAATTGTTATCCTTTATTATTAATTTTCTGAACACAACTTTTTTAAAATCCGACATAACATGTAGTAATTAGCATTTCGTGCAAAGCAAAAAAAAGACTACGTATAATTAATGATCTTTTCTCTACTCTTTTTAAACGAGGAGTATGTATTTTTTGTTACATTTAAACTTGCATTACATTTTATAACGAAAATAAAAAATAAAAAGAAAATTATAATTCTGAATATATGCAATGTTATTATAAATTTATGTAGATTTTTACTTTCAAAAAAAAAAAAAAGAGAGTAGATTTTTATATTGATTTTTCTCAACAAGGACATATGATTTCTCTATCAACTCAAATCCAGAGCCCAGAGAGGCAGAGAGTGCCTCGTGTACAAAAGCCACAACTTAGCCAAAGAACATCCTAGTAGTCCTGCGAGCTTTCAAGAACTCTCCATTGCTTCTTCTTGTGCACCATAGACGAAAAGCCAAATTCCCAATCTATATTAAGAACTCTTTCTGCACTATTACCACCTACCAACAAGTAGAAAGCCGTCTTCGTTACTTCTTTGCCACGGGAAGTTGTCACCTTTCTCTCTACTTTAGCTCAAAGTTCTCACCTTTCTCTCCATTTTCGCTTAATTATCTATTCCTCACACTAAATTTGCCTCGTTAGTATTGCTCTGCCGATGACGACCACTGCCTCCCCGGCGTCGGTTTCTGGGGTGAGTCTTTCTCGGGCTAGGTCGACATATTTCACGCAACCTCCGCGACTATCTCTTAGCTTCCCTGCGAAGAGGAATTCTTCAATTGGGTCGCTCCGGTTGAGCCGGAGTGGTGTTTTAACAAGAAGGTTTGAGAGGGTTCCGGGACGTTCTGTATCGTTTGTTGTTAGATGTGACGCCAATAATGGAAGGGTGAGTGTGGATTTACTTCTTTTGAAGCATATAAAATAAGTGTATGTTTGTTTGAGGGTTCATGGCTTGGTCCGTTCTTAAATTAGCATTAGGTTGAAATCAGTATCTTTAGTTGTTACATTTTCTTTAGTTGTTTCTTATGGGGTTAGTTTGTTTTGATGATTCATTTCCATGACTTGTTTATATGGAAAGCGTCTGCGGTTACTCATGTTTAACTTACTTACTGGAAATTTTTGGATTATGTCTTAATCAAGGAGCATTCTTTTCCATTCTTATGTAACTGATAGTTCTTTTTATCAGCAGACACTGCAGATGGGCTAAGTTTATATTTCTTGTGTATTATGGAATCATCGATATGCTACTCATTTTCTAATGCTGATGCAAATTCGATCCCTTATTTGCAAGTTGCATGAGTTTTTCACTCAACTCCAGTCCTTCCTAAAGCATTTGTGACAGCAATTTAAAGTTTGTTGTTTGTCCTGATTTGGTTTATTGTACTTCACAGATTACTCAAAACGAATTTACAGACATGGCTTGGCAAGCGATTGTTTCATCTCCTGACGTAGCAAAAGAGAACAAGCATCAGATAGTGGAGACAGAGCATTTGATGAAAGCTCTTCTGGAGCAAAAGAATGGTCTTGCTCGTCGGATTTTCACCAAAGTGGGGATCGATAATACTCAACTTTTGGAATCTACGGATAAGTTTATCCAACGGCAGCCAAAGGTACCTGCTCGTGTAATTGTTCTTTCACTTTGATAATTAACGTTGGTGTATTAAAAGTTGTCTTCTTGGCCCAAAATGAGTCAAGTTATGCAAGCTTGAAGTTGCATGAACTTTTTGAGCATGATTTTTAGGTTCTAGCTGCAAATTCTACGTCTTTTACAAGCTTAATGAATAACCAGAAGTATATCTCACTGTTGAAAAATCATTGTTGCAATGTAGTTCTGATTTGAAAAACTCTTGATACACGTCATGTTAGGTATTGTATGTATACATTGGTTGCCTGTGTAGAGTTTTTTTGGAGATCATTCTAACTGCTTTACCCTCCTTGTTGCCCCATCATCATAGGTTCTTGGTGAATCTGCTGGTTCTATGCTGGGACGAGATTTGGAGGCCCTGATTCAGCGAGCAAGGGAATTCAAGAAAGAATATGGGGATCAATTTGTTTCTGTTGAGCATTTGGTTCTGGCATTCGCCCAAGATCAACGATTTGGAAGGCAACTGTTTAGGGATTTTCAAGTTTCCCTGCCATCATTAAAATCAGCCATTGAATCCATCAGGGGTCGCCAATCAGTTATTGACCAAGGTGAAAACATGGACACAACTTCTTAAGTAAATCTTTTGCTTGTTGCTTATCTTCTTTTGCACACATTGGATCTTTCTATCATATGATATGCTTCTGTGCTTAATATCTTGTGTTGGCTTGTTGCAGATCCTGAGGGGAAGTATGAAGCATTGGAAAAATACGGAAAAGACCTCACAGCAATGGCAAAAGCTGGAAAGCTTGACCCAGTCATTGGAAGGGATGATGAAATACGCAGATGCATCCAGATTCTCTCCAGGAGAACAAAAAACAATCCTGTCTTAATTGGTGAGCCAGGTGTTGGTAAAACTGCTATATCGGAAGGGTAAGCTTTAGTATTCTGTTGCTGAATTCAGAAGTCACAATGGTTGAGCAATTACCAAGCAGAATACTTGCCTTTTAATATCTTCACTTGAAAAACTTTGCTTAATCTAGTATATTTCATGTGTTCGCATGAATTCTTTGCTCAACATAATATATCAAGTAATGGGATGCAACATGTTCGCACTATGCATCAAGTCCTGAGATGAGTATCTAGCAAGCTTCTGTAAAGAATTTATTATGAACCTGAATTGATGAATTGAATTAGCAGTTGGATCACTGGGAATCTCCTCCAATGTTTGGCATAGTGTGTCTGCCTAAGTCTTGATAGTTCACTGCTTTATTGCACGACTAATAAGCTGAGCCTTCATGCACAGGCTTGCCCAACGAATTGTGCAGGGAGATGTACCTCAAGCTTTGATGAACCGTAAGGTGTGTTTTTCTGAATATAAATTCAATTCCACTTCACTGGAAATTATTTGTTTCCCCTCTCCCCTTTCCCCCTTTTTGGGGGAGCATGGAATTGCTAGAGGGGTTGTAGTCTTGCTTTCTCTCTGCTCTAAGGCCTTCCTAATTAGTGTTGATGTTAACAACTTCTATTCTACAGTTAATATCTCTTGACATGGGTGCTTTGATTGCTGGGGCAAAATATCGAGGGGAGTTTGAGGATAGACTGAAGGCTGTGCTCAAGGAAGTTACAGAGTCTGATAGCCAGATTATACTTTTCATTGATGAGATCCATACAGTTGTAGGGGCAGGTAATGTACATTTGCCATGTATATTATTGGTTTTTTTCCCATTGAGATGCTCTAAATTTTGTGGTATTTCCTTATTTCTTACTCGCAATCTAAACTTGATGATGTGGTCTTTTAGCAGCTAATTATACTTATGTGGGAATGAGGATCAAAGAGTGATAATTCTGGAAATAGAGATTCACTACTTATCTTTTTCAGGTGCTACCAATGGTGCAATGGATGCTGGAAATCTGTTGAAGCCTATGCTTGGTAGAGGAGAGCTACGCTGCATTGGCGCTACAACACTGGATGAATATCGTAAATATATTGAGAAAGATCCAGCATTGGAGCGTAGATTTCAGCAAGTTTACGTTGATCAACCTTCAGTAGAAGATACTGTCTCTATACTCCGTGGTTTGCGTGAAAGATATGAGCTGCACCATGGAGTTCGTATTTCTGACGGTGCACTTGTTGAGGCTGCTATTTTGTCTGATCGTTATATCAGTGGACGTTTTCTACCTGACAAGGGTAAACCTAGTTCTTTTAACGTATGAAGCATGCAGGATTAGGATACATTCATTACTGCTGAATCGCTATCATGATTATGACATATATTGGTTTAATCATATTAAATTTCTACTTTCTATTGAGAGCTGCTATTGTAGCCAAAAACTAACCTAAAATTTCATGATTGAATGACTAAGTGAAGAAAATGTATCCAGCTGATATGCTAAGATTCATTGGGGATAGTTAAATCACTTTGCTTATTTCTTTGCCTCAATGTATTTTCCATATGTTGGGGTATTTTACTTTCAGAGAATTATGATGAATTGTGTGCATAATCAGAGCTTCTGTTTTGAGCTTGTGATCAATTGGGTGCAACTTGCTGCATAATTTATCAGCTCTGATTATTTTATTCATATATGTACAGTTTCATAATTTTTCTCATATGTCGTGAAAATTGCAGCCATTGATCTAGTTGATGAAGCTGCTGCAAAACTGAAGATGGAAATCACTTCAAAACCTACTGCTCTTGATGAAATCAACCGGTCAGTACTCAAGTTGGAGATGGAGAGGCTCTCACTTACAAATGATACAGATAAAGCCTCAAAAGATAGATTGAGCCGTCTTGAGGCCGAGTTATCCCTGTTAAAAAAGAAGCAAGCTGAGCTGACAGAACAGTGGGAACATGAGAAGAGTGTCATGACACGCATTCAGTCAATCAAGGAAGAGGTAAATTTTGATGTTTCTTATTGTTCTTTAGATATATTTTGAGCATTTTAGAGTAGTCACCGTTGAATTCAATGTATATTTATGGACACTCAAAAATGGTGTAAGAGGTGATGCTATTTCCACCTTCATGTTTGTGTCTACCTGGAGGAAAAACTAAATTTGAAGTATATTTTGAAGTTCACTATAGCTGCAGATCTGACTATATTTTGTGTTACAGATTGACAGGGTAAACCTTGAGATTCAGCAGGCTGAGCGGGAGTATGATCTTAATCGTGCTGCAGAACTGAAGTATGGCAGCCTTAACTCTTTGCAACGGCAACTTGGAAGTGCAGAAAAAGAATTGGATGAATACATGAAGTCTGGAAAATCCATGCTGAGAGAAGAGGTTACAGGAGATGATATTGCTGAAATTGTTAGTAAATGGACTGGCATTCCCGTTTCGAAACTCAAACAGTCTGAGAGGGAGAAATTGCTATATTTGGAGGAAGAGTTGCATAAGCGTGTGGTGGGTCAGGATCCTGCCGTGAAGGCAGTAGCTGAGGCCATTCAGAGATCTCGTGCTGGTCTTTCAGATCCACGACGCCCAATTGCCAGTTTCATGTTCATGGGTCCCACTGGAGTGGGAAAGACGGAACTTGCTAAAGCCTTGGCTTCCTATTTGTTCAATACTGAAGAAGCCCTTGTGAGGATTGATATGAGTGAATACATGGAAAAGCATGCTGTTTCGAGATTGATAGGTGCTCCACCTGGCTATGTAGGGTATGAGGAGGGGGGGCAGTTAACAGAGATAGTTCGTAGAAGACCATATTCAGTCATTCTGTTTGATGAGATAGAGAAGGCACATTCTGATGTGTTTAATGTCTTCCTTCAGATATTGGACGATGGGAGGGTAACTGATTCACAGGGTCGCACTGTTAGTTTCACTAATACTGTCATCATTATGACTTCAAATGTGGGTTCACAATACATACTTGACACAGATGATAGCGAGCCAAAGGAAATGGCTTATGAAACTATTAAGCAGAGGGTTATGGAAGCTGCAAGGTCAGTCTTTCGACCTGAATTCATGAACAGGGTTGACGAGTACATAGTGTTCCAGCCTCTGGATCGCAGCCAGATAAGCAGCATTGTCAGGTTACAGGTGAGAGGATTGAACCGAGTGCATATTTTGCTGTGATTTTAAGTTGCTCAACTAATCTGTGAACGTGATATCACATGAATGCTTTTACAAGGTTCCACTAGACATGGAGATATTGGATTTTGTTTTTGAAGCCAACATTTGCACTTTGTGATAAGTTGCATGTGTTACCTGATTTCATTCTTTCTTCATACTATTTATCTCTTGTTTACATGTTCTTTGCAGCTTGAGCGTGTGCAAAAGAGGATTGCAGACCGGAAGATGAAAATATTGGTGACTGATGCAGCTGTAGAGCTTCTAGGCAGTCTGGGGTATGACCCTAACTATGGGGCAAGGCCAGTAAAGCGGGTAATTCAACAGCATGTTGAAAATGAACTTGCCAAGGGCATTCTAAGAGGTGAATTCAAAGATGAGGACACTATCCTAATGGATACTGAGGTCACAGTCACGGCCTTTTCCAATGGCCAACTTCCCCAACAAAAGCTCGTATTCAAACGACTTGAAACTGATGCAGATACGCAAGCTGCTGACACCCAAGCGTATTCCCAGGCTCTATGAAAGTCACGTTTTTTGGACTGAACAGTATAGGACATGCATATATTACAGTCTTGTATATGCTCTACTTTCCCGGGCTGCTCTAGCTTTCCTAACTTCGTCGCCTTCTCAGCCGGTCTCTGGAGGAATCAATAACAGCTGAGAATGATGTCACCTGAATAATAAGTGAGAAGTAACACACGGTTAAAATGTAATATACATGGTCCAATTATCAGTCTATATGAACAGTTCCTTGAATTCTTCATCTGTGATATCGCTAAATTTTCTCTTCCTCTTGGCCTTTGCTTAATAGTTAAGAAAGTTTCTTAATTTTATCATCTACATTCAGAAACAAGTTCGTAGTACTATGAAAAACCTTAATGAATACCTTCCCTTAAAACTGTAGATGAAATAGTTCAAGTGGAAAATAAAACGTACTGATTAGTAATTGACTGCAAAAGCATTGAGCTCCAGTTCGACCTGGAAACACATTTTCCTATGGAGATGAGATAGTAGGCTCTGACGATAGGGTTTATGTGCCTAAATAGAACGATGGAGTTTTCTTCGTGCATTGCCTTTCGTACTTAGTCCGCAGAAAGCTAACTTGTGGGACAAAGATAACAATTTGCAATGCTAGAGCTTGTACGATTCTCATAATCTAACTGTCATGCCGAAGTCTCACAGTGATTCGGGGAGATTTAACTTTAGCCGTTAGGTGCGCATTTGATATCCAATGAACAAGTTGAGAAACCCCCAACGTAGGACTAGTGATACTGTTGTATTGCGACTAAGCGAGTTCATATCCTACAACTAAGCAAGTTCATATCCTGGGGTACAATTGTTAAACTAAACTACATTCTTGTTCATGTTTTTTTCCACTGCAAAGAAACAACAAAATGACCCTTAGTCTTGCAACTTCTGCAGCATCATGACCTCGTCCCAAGATCACGCAGGAGACCAACATCACACATCTTCATGTGAAGCTTCTTGGCTAATTCAACCTTGTCCCTTAGACACAAAGATTTGATGACTGCACTACGGAGAGAGGCATCTTGCACAACCTGCACCAATCCCATTACAAACCTTCAAGACATCAGTAACCATAGCTGAAGAGGGGTGGCTTGAGAAGGAAGATGACTATAATTAGAAGTATTCTACATTTTTGTGTTCAGAAAAGTTAATAAAAAAGGTCCACTTTGCATTGCCATTAAAGAGGATGGTCGAAAGAAGTTGACTTCTCAATAATTTGTAACTAAGGAGATGCATGGAATTCCAGTATTGGACTCACATCTAGAATTTCCACTTCACCAGAAAGAGCTGCCCTTGTGGAACTCCTTATCAAAAACTTGTAGGTTAACATGTCCGGAATGCACTTCTTATGGATCATGTGCTCATACACTTGAAGTGCAGCTCCTGGATTTCTTGCCAAATCGCAAGTTAAGATTACACGGTTATAAGTTGCTGTTGAAACCAAGAGCCCAGCAACTTCCATTTGCCATAAAAGTTGAACAGCTCTGTCCCATAATTTGAGCTTCTGGCATGACATTAAGGCAGTGTGGAACAAATGCTCGTTCATTTGACATTTCTCCTCTCTCTTTACTGTCTCAAATAGCTGAAGAGCAAGCTCATGTTGATTTGCCCTACGTAAACTACTGGTTAAGGCATTCCAGGTGTATGCATCTGGTGTATGGCCCAGAGATTTGACTACGTCAAGAACCTTAAATGCTAGTTTAATCTCCCCGGCTTTCCCAAGTGAATTGATCAATGCATTGCACGCAACAAGATTTGGCTTTTGTTGATGTTTCAACATTTCCTGAAAAAGGCTTAGTGCCAAACTCCACTTTCCTACTTTTGTAGATGCTCCAATCACAGCATTCATTGCATCATCTCTTGGTTCAAGTCCATTTTTAATCATCTCATCGTAAGAATCAAGAGCCAGTTCACTTTGACCACAACGCACGAAAGTGCAGATTAATATGCTGTAAGTAACTTGTGTTCCATGACAGCCATTTTCCTTCATCCTTGCCCATATTTTCTGAATTGCAATCCAATTGCTCTCTCTAGCACAAAGAGATATCATTGTATTGTAAACAACTACATCAAAGTCCTTCTCCTCAGACGCTTCCCATGCTGCAAACAGTTTTAGAGCTGAATTACAACCATGAGTACTGGCAATCGCTTTCAGCATCAGGCTATAAGTATGGTTTGTTGCAATCTTATTCGCCTTTATGAACTCAAAAACTTTCAATGCATAGTCATGCAATTTGTTCCTTAGGAGGCAAGAAAGAAGAGAATTACATGCATATCCGTTAACTGGAAGATCCAAGCACTTCATGGAGCTAAACAATTCCAGCGCAGTTCTAACCTTGTTGGATCTGCTAAGCACTAAAATCCTCTTAGACAACTCTTCCCCATCGCTATCCTCCAATAGTTGTACCGTAATTTCATTCACTAAGAGCGAATCTCTTGAACTCGTTGAAGGTTCAGCAACACTTTCAGAGATAACATCTAATGAGCTGTGAACTAACCTATACCTGCAAGTAGGCAAATTCTGCCCAAAAGAGTCTGTATTAACTTCCTCTTCTCCTGTTTCAGTTGTTTCTTTTTCTTCGGTGTCTTGGCAAACACAAGCAGATTCATAAGTGGCAACAGCACATGATGCAGCATGCAATTTCTTTGTTTGTGTAGACACAGAGATCTCTATACATTTGGAGAAATTAGTAGTTTTTTTGGACAAGGAAGCTGAATTGAGCATGGAGATTCCAGAGTGACTTTTTTTTGCCTTGTTAGTTGAAAAGCCAGAGAAATCACATTTACTTAGAATAAATACTCCATTTTGGCAAGCCAATTCGTACCCATGTATCCTAACGGCATTTGAGTTCACCACTCCTCCCATAGCGAATTAAAATTTGTCAGACTTCTCCAAACCAAAACCAAAGAAGATGATAAATATAAGTGATAATCCCGACATTCAATTCCAGGTGTTTGAAACTTTAAAGCATTCGTCTTTCCCAGGAAAACACGAGCTATCAATAATGCAAGTAACAACTCCTGCTTTATGGAACCAAGCAATTGTAAAAACACATTCACAAAAGTTCATACCTTTATGGTCATGTATTACTCAAACACAAACCCATTTCAATTCCTGAACGTACAAAGCTACAGCCTGACCATTCATCTCTAAAGCAACAAGAGACGTTACTTGAGGAACTCTTTAGTCAGATGGCTAGTATAGGCCGTAGAAGAGGGGTAAGATATTTTAACTATTCGAAATAGAGAACATACGCTGTCGTATGAAACATTTATATATCAAAATGTGGCATTTCTCCGCTTTTCCATTCATAGAAACCCCTTCGCTCTCCATATTTTCATATACGAATCTCCTGCTGTTTGTATGTAAATATATGATCGGTAGCTATTGAAAATCAATAGCAAGCAAAAGTGTCCACTTTTCGAGAAACATTAGGTGATGGGTAAGGTTATAATCTTTTCATCTCTCAGCAAAATTGTCTCTTTATGAAAATTTGGATTATACTATTTTTGCTTCTCCAATGTAATGCAGAGGAGGAAAAAGGAGGAGTGAGGGCAGTGGAATCAATGGATGTGAAGGTGAAGGAGATGAAAGGAATTGCATCAATAGCATTGTTGCCATGTGGGTCCATCTCTGGCCATTTCATCCACCTTCCTGACTCCATTTGCTATGGCCTTCATGGCACTGGTACTCAACTACGCCCCACTTATTTTGAGGAGGTGCCGCATATGCCTGCTTAGATATGATATCTCAGTTCTCGAGTCTTGTTTCAGTCTTTAAGAGCTATTTCATTCTACACCTGTTTAAGTCACAGAAGGTTCTATGTTTGTTTGCATCTTCAGGTTTCTGGAACCTTTTTCTGTTTGCAGATTTTACATATTTGTGGCTATACGTTACGTGAACTGGTTCCAAGATGGAATTGGGTCACTCTATTTGTTTTGGGAAAATTAAATAAGGCTCTTTTTGTTTTGGATGATTAGCGTTAGTGGAGTCCTTGCTACTTGCTAGAATTTCATTAACACTTTCCTCTGGTAACTTGCAGCTCATATTTACTTGACTGTAATGAGATATATATATTTGAAACTCTTTGTTTTATTCTGCATGGCCAAAAGAGTTGTCTTGTGAGAGGGAGTGCAGCAGAGGTGAGGATTATCGCCTGATCAAGCTCACAATTATTGACTACAAGGTAGGGCTGGTCATTGCCCTTGATAGATTTTACTTATTCATCTTTATTGACGTTGTTTGTATGCTGTAACTGAAATGTGCTATACTGCAACAGAGTGGAAAAGAACAAGATGTTGTGGTCGAGTGTAAAGGCCATGATGCTGCTCGTTTTCAGAACATTGATCATGCTCATGGGTGAGCCATCTTTGATTTAATGCTAACTGCTGGAATCAGCCATTTTGATGGCATTTATTGGTTTCCTGATTCCTCATATACGTAAAAGTTGCAAGTTCTTTCCATGACAGAAATTGTAAATATTTGCTAGCATCCTGATAAAGTTGACAGTTCGAGTAGAGTAAGTTTATGATGTAAACAGCAGTTAGAAAGTTTGTTCTTGTCCAGTATTAACTTCTGAATTTTTCTCTAGATATTGCAAGCCTTTATTCAACTTGGAATTAGTTAAAGTAGGATTTCTAACTTGACTCACAGTGTTGTGCTTTGTGGCCTAAATTTGTTCCCCTTCTGGTTAACTATTTGTTATCATGTTCTCTGTCGCTTCCTATAGTTGGGATAATGACGTGGTAGGTATGGTTGAAAAAGAAAATGGGAAGAGAAAAGTATCTGTTGCATTTGAATGTGAGACACTGAAAGCTGATACAGTAGCAGAAGACCATATCAAGCAATTCATGCCAAAGTTAGCTGGGTTTGATGCTGTTGGTATGTTCCTCATCATTATCTTTATAACAAAGGATTATGAACTTTTTATTTATTTATTTTTTGAGCTCCCGTAATTCTCTGGCTCAGTGTCAATAAATCTAGTAGTCGTTTAAAATTTGGGACCAGAGTTTTGCCTCCCGCAAGGGACCCACCTGACTCGAGCGAGGATTAGTCTGGATGTGGCTAGCTTAAAGGTGCCTTCTCATAATTAGGACCCTCTTAGGACACCTTGTACGTGACAAAAAAAAAAATCTAATAGTCAACCAAAAAATCAAATCATATCTCAACGTACTCTTAATTTGTGATTGGGAGTCGAGCTAAAATTTCATGCTAATCTTTGATGTGCAAGATGTTAACGCTTTGTTTTTCTTCAAAGATCGATTCTACTAACTTGGATTCTACTTTTTCCTTTTACTTATTTCTACATTAAGAAGATAGTCGAGCATTCAGGCATAGTTTTTAAGCCGATGATGGTCTTCTACTTGAAACTATTAGATAAATGCCTAAATGTGTTAACGTTTCCAAAGAAGCTCGCCTATTGTCACTGAAACTTTGAGCAACGATGTCCTTGACTCTCTATAATGTTCATGGCATGCTCATTTGGATGGCATGCTCATTTGGATAAGTCTCCTTTTTAGCTCCTGATAGTTTCCTTCTCACAAGCTTGTAATGTCCTACACTTCACCATTAATTTCACCTCAGATCCTTTCATCTCTATGTGAAGCTTTCATGTGGGTAACCAAGTCTGAACTTGTGCAGTGAATGTTGGTCCAATGAGCATTTCAGGCCTGTCTTTCGAGGGTGAAGGGGACATGAACTAGAACTTATGTATATATATATGATTGGAAGTGTTTGCTTTCATTCCTTTTCGTGTAAACTAGCAGGTTTTTGCGCATTGTAATTCAGAGACGTATAATGCCTAGTTATTTTTTAAATTAAAGAGTATCTATTTATAATTTTTGTTATGAATGATTATTGTTAAAGTTAAAATTTTGACGGAAAAACTAGAAGTGTATGATTTTGGACCAAATTTTGTAAGCAAAAAGATAAAAAATATATAAGAGTTGAATGCTTAAATTGGATTAATAAAAGCAGAAAGCAAAAATTAACAATTCAAAAGTATAAGTAAAATTTGAAAATTTATAATGCTGAATTAATTTTGGGAATAAACGGCTTCAATTTCACTCTAACTTGTATATTATTAATTATTCACTTTGTGTATGTCAAGTTATAACTGTGCATGTTATTATTAATTAATTAATAAATATTAATTAATTAAGTATTATGTAGTAAATGTGAATGAGATGGTTGTTATGGGCATGGTATCTGCTGGTTTGTTTAAATGAAGTAAAACATCCGTATTTGATTCAAATAATAGGAATTGAGTTCATCTTAGTTTTGATCAAGCTACTTTTTTTTTCAACAAATTTCTATCCTAAAGTGGGCTTGGTTTATCTTTGTATTAAACACAAGATTCAAAACGGAGATAAAACTTGGCACATTGTCTTTGTTTCGATCATCTCCTCTATTTCTATTTTCTCATGCCTATTTGTCTCTTATATATGTATTAGAGGATATAGTCTCAACAAATTAAAGACCTATCATCACGAATAAGTGCAGTGATGGTGACTTGTGGATTTAAAACAAAACTTGTTCTCTTGGGCAGAATATAAAATATTCGTTAATTATCATATAAACACGATAGTAAACTTAGCAAATGTCAACTATTTTACATTTAACCAAGAGAAAACAACAGGAGATTGTGTCAACAAATTGAAGACTGTTGAAATTGAGAGCACAAATATATTTAGTACATATTAGTGCTTTCTCCTATTGATTATCTCATATTTTTTTGTATGGAGTTTTAGCTTTTCGTTCCGTGCTTCTTTTTTTGTTTTTTTGTTTAATTTAAGCCTTAAATGCATATTTTTTTTATCTCCAAACCTTTAACTGAATTATAATTTAGTCCTAAACAATCTTTAAAAATTTAGTTTAAATCAATATATAATTATATATTTAGATTTGGTAGTACCATACACCTTTAAAGTAATTTATGATTTTAGTTATAAAAAAACCATTTTTATTACTCAAATGTTAAAAAGAAAAAGGATTAAATTTCAAAGTAAAAGTTCAGAAAAGCACTAAACTATTCTCGATTTTTATTATTCATAAGTCAAGATCTTTGTTCTAGCTCCTTTTAACATTTTAGAGACCACACCATATTATCAAAAGTTAGTAAAGAGAGGAACTAAAATGGTATACCTTTTCTGTATGTCATCCTATGATAAAACATGATCTTTATGAACATACATATTTATACTTTCATCCACTTCTTTCCTGGATAAATCATTTATATCTCGAATTTAGAAAAATAGAAATTAGATGTGTAAAGTTCTGACTTACCATTTACATAAAAGAATAATTAGCATCAGACACAATCATAAAATTATCTCATTTCTTGTGATGGAAATCTCCTCACATGAAACATGAGCATACCGTAGAAGACTGTATTGGTTCGATAAAAGCAGTATCATCTGACTAATAAACAAAAAGAGCACGCATCATATTGAAGAGCCCTTGAACAAAACTGAACTCACCATTCTCTTCGTAGGGCCATACCTACAAAGACATAATAAAGAACAATTTTAAATCAACTGAGGAGCACAAAATGAGTTATTGAAAGAACACTCCTATAACTTGTACCAAGAAGCATATTCTAGACTATATAAATGTTTCGAATCCTAACCATCTCTTAAAATTTTATTAAGACTTTCTCTATTTAGAGCTCATTTGCCAATTTCTCCATTAAATGATAATATAAAAGTTTCCATTATTTTTTTAAATGATAAAATTGATATGATAAGTTATAATAAAATAGGGTTTCTCTTTCGATCTCATCCTACTAGATACATTTTGAAATTTATTAAAATTTTAGCAAGTACACAAGAGATAAAAGCACATCAATATAGGCAATATTAAATAGTATGCTTAGAACTATATATCCTATTAAATGACTGCAATTTAACTTATAAAATAGGCCCCAGGTAGAAAATGTAATTCATATCAATACTTTGGGTTGGCATAGTAACTTGAAAGCAAAATTGAAAAGGGTAAAAAAAATGTACTACTGACCTTCAACAGCTAAGGTAGCCACCACTATTACTGGCATCTTTTTACTCAAGCAGTTGCAAAACCTTTTGTAGTCTAATTGTCAAACAATTTTATGAAAAATTATATAAGAAACACTTGAATTGAATCTTAGTTATCATACAACTCCGTGCATAAAATTTGTTTACCTTACTAAAAAAAGAGGCCATTGGTGACTTGTGTCCATTAGTAGATTCACTAAATAGGGACTGCCTCTATTGAGACATAAGGGAATCTAAGGAAGGGAAGCCATTTCCAGATCCGCCTCTGTCAACATAACTTCTTGTCTGCAAATATAAAAATGACATCAATAAGGCTAGAATTTCAAAAATACACATTTGTGATTGAAGAAGAGATAGATATTCTTCATCTTATTTCTCAAAACCACTGATGTTGATGTAAACAGATATTTGAAAGCATTTTAGTTAGTATTAAAACCAAATAATTACGGGCTTCAAGTAAGAAGAGCATCTATCTGAATAAAATTACATGATCAACTTCAAGATTCAAGTGCAATAACTAACTTTTCAAGATCATAATTTCTTTTTCTATTTTCTTCTTTTCATTGGCATCATCCTCCAGTTTCTTGTGCAACTTTATAACCTCAGTGTCATCACTTACTTAGAGCATGAAATAACCCCTTATATTTAACAAATTCCAAACTCACTTCTCTTTTTATATAAGTAGCGAGGGAGGGAAGAAAATCTTAGAATCACATAGAAGCAGTATAACGATAGTAAAGTATTTTAATCCGTATAACACATATCGCAGATTGCAAAAAATACTCTAATTGACTCTTGAGCTTGTTGGCCTCCTCTTTAGCTTGCTTTTTTTAACTAAAGTTCTTTTTGAAGCAACCTCTTTAACTTAGCAATGTCCTCACTCACAAAAACACCCAACTTCTAAAAATAACAAGAGATGGAAGATGAATAGTTATTAAGTTTAAACTAATATTAAAGTAAAGCACAAGGAGAGCTGATATACAATGATGAGGGTAACAAATAATGGAAGCATGCTTAGTAAAGCACAAGGAGACCTAACATTTGCCATATATGTCCCGAGTCAAAACAAACTTATACCAAGGCAAGATGCCACAGAAGAATCCTAGCTAGAGTTGATAGGAGCAATGCATTATCATCTCAAAACTGGCCAAATTGATCGATTTAGCTAGCAACAATACCTCAACAATTTGAAAACCTTAAAAAATATATATTAGTTATAGATAGACTACCTCTCCATTACATTTACTGGTGAAGCCAACATGTAGATTCAACATCATTTTCTCTTTGATTTTCTTGAATAACTCTATTTACTCCACTTGGCAATTTATTTTTTCCTTATGCAGAAACAACACAAATCTCGAATTGGATACATTTTCATGGAAAAAATAAATATTAGAGTTCAGTGAAAAAGTTTCCTAACTAACAAATGTTCACTTATTCCACTGTTGTTTCCTTATGCACATGCTAAAGGTTAAATAAGCAGTAAACCCATATTTGTAAAAAAGAATTAGTGGGCACAGATAAGTAATTAACAAAATTTTAATGAAAAATGAAGGATGCGAAAGTAGTGGATTTGTAACATCCCGTTACTGTCAGCAAGGGTATTATGGTAATACTGGGATTGACTGATAGGCTTTACTGCATTTACTGATCGAGCATACTACTGGCCTCTATTTATAGAGGAACGTATTTA
>JANZLD010000008.1:17966105-17984757 GCA_026413575.1 Erythroxylum carthagenense | reverse complement strand
ATACTCCCAATTTAATCAAACTAAGCCATAAACACACAATTAGGACAATTCATGCTTAATGACAATAATAATAATAATAATTGGGGCCCAACAATTCCTCTTCAATAAAATCTCTTATTCTAGTTCAAAATTATTCAATTAACAGTTCACAAATTATCAAACCAAAAACTTTGACATTATTATGCATATAGTCCTAATTCTTTCCCAATTCAAGAACATCAAATTACCATCTTTTTTGGCATAAATCCACCGTCATTATACTTCAAATCCAGACTTAATTCATCCATCAATCAATTTATATCCCACAGTTTTCATGCACCAAAACAAAATAGAAACACTTCCAATTTCATACAACATTTTCCAGAACACATCTTCACCAATATCACATGCATTTCACTCTTATTCAAGCATCATTCTTATATCATTTGACATGACATTAAACTCTTGTTACTTACCTATTAGGTTACCAATTCAACACAAAACATATTAAACCAAGTCTCTATCCAAGCAAAATCAATCCAAACTTTTGGTGAAAGCAAGATGATTTTCGGACAGCAATATGAAGATCATAATCAGCTAGTTTTCTTGGCAATTTGGTGAAAGATTTAGGTGCAATTTTCAGGTAGAATTTTAGTTAGGGTTAAGACCAAAATATAGAGAAAATTTGGAGCAATCTCGGTGGAGAAAGGTGAGGGAAACAATAGAAATATTGCTGCTAGAATTTGCTCCATCAACATGCTAGGCGTCACCATTAAAGCACAACATTTATCCTAAGGCATGTCTTACATTTGCCTAATCAAGATGCTGCCACTAATCCACTCAAGATGCTGCCATTTGTCCCCTACTAAATCAGTCCACATGTCATTCCAAGATTGGTCCACATGTCACATAATAATTGGTCTAATTATCATTTAATTACTAGTCCATTTGTCACACATTTAACTATGTCAAATGTCACTCAATTTAAGGCTTAATCATCAAAATTTTTCATGAATCAATTTATCCTACCACTTAACATTTGTCCTGGTTCAAATGTACATTTTATGTTATCAATCTCCCAATCATTCACAATTAATTCCAATTTACTAATTAAAATCCAATCATACCAAAATTCAATACGTACCAAAACATAATTCACATAATTTTCACTTAACATTTTTCATACACCAGGACATGTCAATTGAGTGTCATTCATCTAATTCACAATTCATGTGTGTATGCTCATATCATGCCTTTGAATATACTTATAATAATCACGTCACAATTGTACCAATTTTGCTCTACATACTGACACTCATATATATACTTAACAATACTTGTGAGTTGACGAAGAGCATGGATCATTAGAGCAAGAGCCATTGGATGAATTGGACGGTTAGATGAAAAAGCGTGGCCGTCATCCATTTCGTTGGTATATAATACTTAAAGATTGTCTGTTGAAATCGGAGGCCTATTTGTTGGAAGATTATGTTTTGTGATGTGATGCAATGTATTTATTGGAAAATTCATGATGATGAATAATTTTCTTCTATGAAAAATTTCATTTTAATCCGTTTTTTAATAATCTCCTTTCTTTTATAACAAGCTTTCATCTTTCATGGTAAATGAATTGTTATATCAAGTAACATCTGTCAACAACAACATATAGAGTTTGACTTATAAGTTGGGTTCAAATTTTTTTCGGAAGTTGCCGGATTGAAATTTTGAAATGGCAATATTATAATTATTTGTTTAAAGTATGTTGTATATTTTATTCAACCATTGTAATACAGCATGCAGAAAAATATGGTCGTACATTTGCCCTTATTAGATGGTAATATGCATGCAAGAATAGAAAGTAAGAAAAAAAATAATGGCATGAGTCACAAGTATGACTATTTAGGTCAAAGACGTAATCAAGAGTATAAATAGAAACAATCCGAGCTGTTCATAAAACGGACAGTGGGATAAAATTTCATGATCGTTCATCTTATTCGTCTTTAGTATATATACACTTAATGAAAATGAGATCATGCCACTGGCAAAGCAATTTGGTCAGGTGTAGCTTGCGTGGGCTTACATTTTATTTCTTCGAGTATGCAAAATGTTATTGATGATTTTCACTTTCTTTTAATCTAGCACAGTTTCATGTTAGCATATCCTGTTGTTAAGATCTGGCCGAATAGATAGGAGTCCCAAACTCTTGCAAGTATCAACTCACTTGGAAGTGATATGAAGGTTTTATGTAAAGTAGGCTGGGTTGCTCTCTGTTATGTCCAGTTCAATGCTAATCGGTCAACTCTGCTTATTTTTGCAATTTGCATGCATGATAACGGCACAGAGTGATTTCCTTCAGGAACCTATCTATACATACACTCTCATTTGATTAACATTATCAGTGACTCAAAGAACAAAGGATTTTATAAGCAAAAGCATTTAGTAGGAAGGGCGATGTCTTTTTGCCTTTAACAATGCCACAAAACAAGGAAAATAGGATATTTCATCAGGAGAGGGACAAACTGCCAGAAACAAGATTATGGCTTAATATTCATAAACCACGAGTCTGAAAATTCAGCTTAGATAAATAAAAAACATCGTACTTCAACCATCATAGACAGAAACTATGACCCCCTTCTGCGATATTATTGCCTACTCATTGATAGTAAGCTCGGGTAAAACATTTAGAAAGACAAACAAGCAGCACATTTGGAATGCAAGAACTAGGATCACAGGCAGGCAAACAAAAGCAGGAATCTATAACTTGATACAAATCTACAAATCTACAGAGAGAAGCACAAATAAAATTTTAACCATCCGCCTAACAATCTATGGAAAATTTATTCATAAAGTTGCTAAATTCAATTATTATTCACACAAGATCAAGTCAACAGCCTACACAATTGATTAGCGACAAGTTAAGGTATGTGTGAATTACTTACAAGACCACTCTGCCATTCAAATTCGTGCATGGGACATACATAAAATGTGCACACTATTACATTTTAAGAATAAGTTGGATGATAAATAGAACGGTCAGCAATAGCTCCGATCTGAACCACTCACATTGAAACATTTGAACAGAGCAAGAATGTGAAGCAGCTCCGGCCTTTTAGTGTACCAGTCAGCCTTCAGAAATTGCATGCATATTGGTTGAGTTCTCAGAGAAGAAGAAAAGCACTCGTGCCTGCAATCAATGCAACTAATTAAGCAAAAGAATTCTGCCAATAATTCAATAAAGAGAACACATAAAATTTTTCTAATAAACATGGATTTTGGGCACAGAAAGAGGAAACAAAAGGCTCGTAACAAATGCCAAGCTTAGCTTCATTTCTCTCCACTAAAAGATTTAGTATAGGAAGCAAAAGTGCGTGACCTGCAGCAGTAATGATACATCATGGACAATAAATTAACAACCAAGAGTTTAAATATAATATGAAAAGAAAGAAAAGGGAAATTTGAAGAAAAACAAGTCAAGAACTGAGTGGACTGATAGGAAGGTGAAGGTGCTTTAATTAAGGATAACTTGATGGATGATGATCAAAATACTTTCTCAATGCAAAAAATTGATATGGGTGCACTAATGTCTGCAGATGATTAAATTCATGTGCTTAAATCTATTTTAAAAAAGAATGTGGTGAAGAACATGTTCCAATTGAAATGTAATTTAGCACTTTTAAATTGCAGAATGCACTGCTCAAAATGACGTAATCAAATTAGGTCAAGATCAAAGTTTAGCTGAATAGCAACATATCTATCCACCTCTGTTGTTGAAGCAAATAAATTTCATCCTTAAATGCAGCCACAAAAGAACTGTATTTCAGTCCCCTTCACAATTTGTGACACCATAATTTTTGCAGTTAAATCTATTTTAACAAATCAGAATAGACGAAAACATGTTCATCAATGAGATGTATGAATTGATGGACTTCATATAGAAGCCACTTGTTTTGGGAGAACCTTTTTGAACATAAAGCCCATTATCAAGTATCAAGTCAGCCTAGATTATTCTAACTATTCTCCCATTACAGAGTTCAGAATAAATCAAGTTAACATCCAACAGAATTTGGTAACAATGTTACATAAGAAAAATGAAATGCTTAATTAAGAAAGATACCTCAACTTCATTTTGACTGCTTAATTAAGAAAGATACCTCAACTTCATTTTGACTGCTTAATTAAGAAAGATACCTCAACTTCATTTTGACCATCACTCTAACTCAGATGCCTCTTCTGAATCAGACAGGGGTAAAAGAGTGCAGATTCCAAGCATATGTCCATTGAGGCACACATAATACTCAACGCAATCTTCATAGGCACCCAGCCACGAGCTGGCACTCTGTGGTATCATTTTGGCTTGTTCCATACTCCACAACTTTGCCTTACAATAAGGGCATACCTCTGTTGGATGAAACTGCGCCTCCTTTTTAATCAGCATACTCCTGACCTTAGACACTGAGAATGACTTGAAAACTCCCCGGAAAAAACCCAAATCCTCCCCTTCTTCCCCTTGTTCAAGATGTTCACAAGGATCAGAAACATATAAAATATCTGTTCTGCACTGTGGTAAAAGGAAGCTCTTTCCTGAAGTCCTAGAAAACCGAGTCCTGTAAACAAAATGACCAGGGATATGAATATTATTGAACAGACAACCCTTGCTACATCCTGAACAGTAAATAAGCAACTTTCCAAGTGCTCTCCAATTCCCATCAACACTGTGGCTTCCACTAGATTGCAAATCAAGCATCATTTTAGGAGCCCTGGTCCGGCAAAACTCCTTCCATAGCACTCGCTTGGCAATATCATCAAACCACTTGCACACACATGATAAAGTAGCAATCAATTTAGGATTCCAGTTCAGCTGTTGAAACACCAGAAATATCACGTCTTCACTTAGATGGCCTTTTATGCATTGACAACTTGATGAATGTGTGCAACGATATTGCTTTGTTAAGATCATTTAGTCCACCTAGTGAGGAAAGAAAAAACAATAGTATTGTCAATATATGTGGAGTCCATTATAAACTATAAAGACGCAAAGATGTAATAGGTGAGACTAATGCAACAACACTCAGAACCTTACAAATGAAAATAAATTCGTTGGAGCGAACAATTCAGGCATCAATCACAAGCCACAGTAAGAGCTATATAAAGGCATTCCAATAGGGTTCTTGTTCTATGCAGTGGAGAAAAACTAGATTTTGCGTAAAAACTTCAACCAACAGGAGCATAAATGTGATATGAACAAGTAAAACATAAAAGTAAAATTTAAGAAATCAGGTAAAAGATAAAAGAATCATCATGCTCATGGGGTAAAATAGACATTAGATGCATCCTTATCCCCAGTGATGGCATTATATGTGAGCAATAAACAAGTAAAAGTGACAAAAAAATATCAATTAACGCCTAGTGTCAAATACATCCATTGAAGCATAATCCTTTATGTTCAAATTTACTGAAATATAAAATCAATGAAAGTCCATCCAAATTGGTTAAGAAAGCAAAAGGCTGAATTTAAACTCAAACACCAACATAAAGGCAAAAAACCCATGCTCCTCCTCCAAAGTAGTAGCTTAAAAAGAAGTTACTACTAAGGAATAGCTAACATGATTGTAAAAGTCCTTAAATGCTCTTGTGCTTTGTAATTCATCTAATCCCCTACCTTCGTAACTACTATAAGCTTTCTCGTGACTCTTCAACACAATTTAACAAAACCACAGCAAACATAGATACAAATCATACTACAAATGTTGCTAACGACCTGCACCTTAACTCACTTTGAATCAATGAAATATTAACTTAGGCCTTTCCTGTCCAAAGAACTCAACATAGTTGTACACTTATTTAAATAATTTACTAATTCCACCAGGGCCAGCCTTTTAGACAGTTCAAGCATATGTAACTAAAGTCGCAGTTCTAAAGCTACAGAAAGTGCATAACTTTAACGGAGGGAATAAGAAACTTTCCCCAAAATCAGAGAAGGCAAAAGCATATAACAATCATACATAAGCATGGAATATAAAATTTTCTCAAATTTCGGTTTACTTCAAGCATGCATACAGAACAATTCTCCATTCTCGAGTTGTTCACCGCCTTTCATTATTCATTTGATTATTTCTTTTTGTGAAAATAGATATCATACTGATTATAACAAAACATTGACAAAAGCCCATACCAATAGCACTACCCAAACTGAGAAGATGAGAACTTTTGGAGTTCTAGATTTAAGGAAAACACAGATATGGCTAGTTTGGTGAATGCATAAACTTTCCATGAAAGTCCCAGATCCAAGAGAGCTTTATATCAAGAGTTCAAAGCAATTAGATAAAAACCCAAATCAAAATTCGGGACAGCTACGAGAATCTAGCACAAACCGACTTGAGCTTTTAACTTGATTGCCCAAAGAAACCAAACTTCAGCCCACATCTACATCAACTAAGAAACACACAAGTAAAGAAGCTGAGATCAGCCAGGTCTTTATTTCTTACCTGAACGGAAAAGGCATCCCCTTTCATTGCTCAAAAACGAAAATTTCGACTTTGGGGAGAAGAGAAATGAGAAAAGGTTAGAGCTTAACAAACAGCTAGGTACAAAAAAAAGTAGTTAAGACAAAAAAAAATGGAAGGTTGACTTACATGCAAAGTAAAATGGTTAAGCTGATAAAATTGTCCCTAAAGGACAATAGACTTGTAGACAGAGAAATGAAGAGGCAGTGCAGAGAATGAGATGGGTGTGAGTCTCAGACGGAACAACAAGAAGAAGAGGCCTAAGTTCAATCGAAGAACAATGTTAAAATACCCGTTTTTTCTTGAAGGCAAAGACAAGTAAGGTCATGCCATCGCCATGTTAAGAGGCATTAAAAATCATGAGATGGCAATTCACGGAGGCCTTGGAGGACCACTTGTTAGCTTATCTGTCAGCAGTTAACTGGATGTGATTTTGGGTAAAACATGACAATAAAAGATTCTTAAAGTCCACGTGTTGCGTCGGGCGTAACATTTGCTGGGACTTGTGATTATTGGCCTATTACTGTCAACTTGATGGTTACGTTCTCAATATCTATCTTTCTTTTGTAATTGTAATAATCCAAATTGCGTTTCCATAAACTTAAATACATGGACATACATCTTACCAGTGGAGTTGAATTGGGGATGATGTCAAACTTTGAGCATCTCCTTCTCCTGTCATCAGCGTCAGAATTCAGAATAGTTAAGGAAGAACAGTTAAAGGTTGGAACTTTGGAAATGGTATAAATGTATTTTCGTATGGGAAGCAGCCTTCTTTTGGGGCTCCATTTCGCATTTTCTGAACCAAATTCTTAAACCCTTTTACATCAATAATTTCCTCGCATTCATACAATTGGACCATAAGCAATTACGAGGAGACACTGTACATCCGGCCATTTCAGGTCAGACGCACTTTCTCTGGATAGAGATTAGGAAACAAACTGCAGTACACAACTAAATCTGAATGTTTGCTCCAAACAACCTGACCAATATTGCAAACCAATAACATGCTTAGCGACCACATCAAATTATAGAAAGAAAGAAGAAATCACACGGCAGGGCTTTCTTCCCCCTCGCTCTACATCATTTACTTCGTTTATTCACAGAAGGCAAAGTTTCAGATAAGGTTAGTATATATTGAAGAATGCCAAGATTTCTCACAACTTCTCCCATGTCTGCAGGTCAACAAAACCAAACTATCCCTTTGCTTCCACATCTTGATAAGCTCATTACTTGCATAACTCACTTTTAAGCTTATGTTAAGTATTATCCCAACCCAAGTTTCTTTTTTCATTTATGGCATATTTTCAAAATCCCTGATTTGATTTCTTATAAGTTTCTTTACAGCTTGCATTAAAAATCACGAGCCAACATTTGGAGAGGGCTTGCCATCCTGGAGATAGATCACTGTTTCAAATGCACCCACCAAGGCCTTAACCTTGCTCTTCCTGGTCTCAACAAGTTTACTTGCCGTTTCTTCAATGACGTTATTGAACAGACCCTGCGCATCTTTCCTTCTGTGAACATCTTCTTGATGTCTCAGAGTGACTTTTTCTGCATCAGATAATTTTTCATTTGTAATTCCTTCAGCCACTTTCCTCCTGAAGCTTATTCTGGCACCAGCTTTGAGAGTTTGGTCATCGCCCAACACTTTTCCTCGCCTGAACTTCAACTTCCTTGGACCATCATGTGCTGATTGGATTTCAACCACTTTGCCCCTCCTGAAATGTAACTTCACAGGTTGCTCATCCTTGTGCCCTGGGGGAATAGTCCCATCCTTCATTCTTCCCAACTTGTTTTCGCCTTTATATGTCACACCTTCTCGCGCATGCTCAATTTCATCATTGTCAGTGATAGAGTCATATTCTGCCTCAGAAACGGTATAATCAGATTCCTCTTCATCATCTTCATCATGGTTGAATGAGATAGGAGACTTTGGAAAGGGATGAGAGTCGGGTGATGCAAGTGGGGATCTGGATAATTCAACAGAAATGTTCTCATTGCAATCGCATCCCAAATATTTATTATCAGTCTCTATCTTGATGACATGCAATGTCTTCTCCTGGACCTCATCATTTTTTTGGAGGTCAGCCTTGGAACTCTCAGGCTTGGGCTGCCCGGCATCAAGCTTACCCAACTTGTTCCGATTCTTAAGTGAAGATGCAACTTTCAAGCTACTATGCTTCCTTGCATTTAGGTTTGCAACTCTATGAGAAGCCCTCGGAGATGCCAGTCCAATTGCAATCCCACCTGAAGAACTTTTAGGGGATGATGAAGCTCTTCCGTATGCTTGTATCTTCTTCACAGACGTCTTGGAGGAACCTGTCGTCTGTGTTTTGATGACATCACTGTTGTTTTTGGCATTTGATACTCTCAAAGCACCAGGAGACGACAGTTTTAACTTCAAAGAAGAAGCACGGTTAAGATTGAAATTCATATCTTTTGTAAAATCTTTTCTCGATGAGACCCCTAGTTTTCCAGAAGATGGGGACGAAATTGAAGAAGTATGCTTCGAAGAGTAGTTCAACTCTTTAGCTTTTGATGAAGATTGATGCAATAAGACCTCTAATTTTTTAGAAGATGATGACAAAACCTGTTTGCTGGTTATTTTTGATGAATGACTTCTCAAGTCAGATAAAGTATTGAGCGTAATCACTTGTCTGTTCTTGTTTTCCTGCTCCAGCTTCTTATTCTTCTTCTTATCATAAGTTTCGTTTGATATTGAACTTTGGCCATCAATTGAAAAATCTGCTGAAAGTCCATTCTTTTTCTCTTTGATGACTACTTCTCTCAACAATGGAGTTTTGGGATCAACTAATTTTGCTAACAAAGCCTCATCAGAAGTCCTTTCGTCCAGAACTTCATTGCAAGATGAAATCTTATTGCCAATTGATTTTGTTGGCAATTCCCTCTTGATAACCTCAGGAGTATTAGTTGCAAGGGTACTTGACTTAGCACTGGGTTTGACTTTAACTGCTGATGTTTTGTCCCTCTGTGGCTGAACATCCAGTGAACCTTGGCCATATGACGGTTTCTTCAAGATTTTTCTTATTGGACGTCTTGCCTTTTCTTCAAATTCATGTTTCCTCCCATATTTACAAAGGTCGTGGCATGAACCCGTAGAAGCTCGGAGATAGTGAGGCAGAAAAGATTCTCCACGCTTTGAAGAACTCAAATTTCCCAGAGAGCTTCTTCTGGGATTAACTAAATTTGAATCATTGGAATTTGGGCTCACAGGTAGGCTAATGCTCTTCTCAGCCATGAGCTGAGACAAACTGAAAAGAGGAAACATATGGATTAGAGATCCAGGGAACAAATTACGGCTTTTAAGTTTTAACGATGATGAATATGTTTCGCATATGGTGCTCCACATAGAAAGATAGCTCACAAATAGATGTTTGAATATTAACGTGAATTGAGAACGACGTCCAGCAAAAGACATTTACGAGGCTCTGTGACAGGAAACAATAATGTACAATTGCCTTGAGATGAAAACAATGGATACCATGAATGATCAGCCATGTGAAGTACCCATTAACTTTGTGATCCTACACCAAAGAACTTAAAAAGGAAACAAAATTCAAGAGAATGCAGCTCATTTCTGAACTGCTTTAGAATCTAGCCTTTCAATCATATTTGAAGCACTGTCATGGAGGATAAAAACATACAGAAAATAAAAAAGCAAAAGAGGCAACACAATAAAGTACTATAGCACTGTTGATTGAACCACGGAATTAGGACAAATTTGAAGGCTTTGAATAAATGTAACTGAATGAGCCTATATCTAATTTAAAATCATTTCAAGTCCAGATGAACTGTTGAGAAGAAATTCCAGAAAAGAAGGCCCGATGAAGAACAACATATATGATTAGCACCTACCGTAAACTTATCAATTCCTTTCAGATGCATTAACAAAATACGCTGATACTAATCATTCTAAGCTAAACAGACGTCGATGACGAAATATATGAAAACGTTTAATTTAGAAAAAGGATTATACAATCTTGAAAACCACAAAAAAATGAAAAAGAAAGCACAATGCAACCATCCACCGAAACCCAAGAACAACGTATGTCGGGAAAAAAAAACACGAATACCAAGAGAATGAAAGTGAAAACAGAGCCAGAAAAACCCATCACTAAAATCCCTTTTAGAAGGGAACCATGTTGAGAAAAGGATAAATCCACATCGAATCCGCTGAAAAGATTTAAGCTTTAACAAAGAGAGGCGAAAGACATACCTCTAAAAACAAATACTGTGCTTAACCAGGACGCGAAGAAACTGGCAACGTATATCTCTACAAAGGTGACATAACAATATGATCCCACTTTATCTGTTCCGTGTGTACTTTTGTTGGTTTCTCAATGTTTGTGCGCTGGTGCAAGCAATCTGGTTTTCCGTTTCTGGCGCTTGGAGAGCTTTCCTCTCCTATATACGCGTTTGTATTGGTTTTCTGTACACGTTAAGTAGAGAGAGAGAGGGAGAGAGAGGGTCGAAAATTAAATTCTTTATAATAAAAATATTTTTAAAAAACCATAAAATCTAGATATTGTAATCTCAATAGACCCTAGATAATGTCCGATCTTTATCACAATCAAGGTCAACGTAGATTAATGTGTTCACGTTGTGATGATCTTTTCATGTTTTCGATTTACAATTCAATCCAAGCAACTAATATACAACTCTCAACATTAAATCCAATATGCTTGGAAGTATTTGTGGTAATGCTTATCACCTAAGTATAGTTATAGTTGATCAATCATGGTTTTTTTATATTTCTAATCTGCGCGAGAAAGGGGATTGCTAGAGACTAATAAACTTTGTAGAAGTTCATTATGAAGATGCAGGGAAAAGTCAAATGTAAGGCACATAAATGCATCATTGGGTGGTTTGTTGAGTTTGTGGGGTAGCAACAAAATGAGAGCTTTGTGAGCCGGGAGGATATGGCATGCATTGGTAGGTACCCAATGTCAATGGTGTTTGTTGCAAGTCCCTCAAAAGAGACAATAGCTAATTCAACTGGCTCTTCATAAGGGAGAGGAAGGCTGCAACTGCATGGAATGCCACAACTTAAAAGGATGGACTATTAACTTTTCCAACCGAAAAAAAAGACTGAGCCTCTTTTTGTAATTGTTTATTGCATCATTTCTAACTTCTATGGCTGGCACTAGTACACATTGTATGTTTTGTTTCGTCAAAAGAAAGTAAGATGAAACAGACAAATTGAGTAATAGTAGAAAATCACATTGGATTCTCTCTCACTCACATGCTCCAGGTCCGGCATGCTCTTTGGGGTGAGCAAAGTCGGTCTCAAAAAGAAAAGGAGTGGTGGATTGGACCACATAAAACCAATATCATTTTCTTTTTTGTTGTTGTAAACTTTTGCTCGTATGCATGCATATGGACATGAAGTTTCATTTTAGGTGGCAGCTTAGCTTAGTTTTAGTTGAGGAGGGTCAAAGTTCCTTGGATCTCATTAAGTCCTATTCTTCTCATGTATGATATGAAGAAGGCATAACATGAAAGCCAAAGGATGCATGAACCTACATTATGTTATTTTCTTGCACCAGAGAGACACCATTTCAGAGCTACCTTTATTGTTTCTTTAGCTGGCACAAAAGTTGTAGAGAGGACTAGTTTTGTGAAGAATCTTCTCCTACCAGCAGAGCACTGGAAAAAGAGATCATCTCTCTACTTTTATCTTAAAGCATCTAAATCACAGACAACTTGAAACCTTCAAGTTGATTAAAGACATGATGTTTCCCTTACTAAATATATGTGCCAGCAGCCATCATCATACTTCTGGATATACACGTGTAAATTTGAATAGATGAAACTTTGCAGCTAACTTTATCGTAATGCTATTCTTTTCCGGCCAGAGACAGTCTTCTTCACGACACCTATCGAGACCAGAAACTCATCCAGAGATGATAATGTCCTCATGTCATCTGGGGGAAAGTAACTGGCTGCTTTTCCCAAAAGTGATGTAAATAGGAGAGAAAGTGAAGGCCGAGCTCGCTCGCCCAGTAGATCATCAAGAAATGCAAATGCAGCCAAGAAATCAGACCTGCTTGCATTTATTGGACCAGCAAAATGAGCAGGGATTATTCTCTTGAATTTCCAGTCTCGGGCAATTCTATCAATCCAATCCCTGACCTGGTTTTAACAAGTATACATTAAGAAAACATTAAAACAATGGTACCAGCGCTGAATATTCAGTATTCTCAACTTCACTTAATCAGGAAGGTTCACATTTACAATACAACTCACTAAATGCCCCATTTGGTTCAATCAATTACCACCAGCAGCTTTATGTATGAAGATAGATTGAAGTGTGAATGCCTTCAGGCCTACGTAACCATTGAATAGAAGTAGAAAAGATTTTTAGGGAATGATCTAGAATATATACCTTCTCAGGAACTTTGCTGAACACCAGAGTCTTCACAATAGGTGAAACAATCAACTTTTGTGACATCTGAGCAAAGCTAGCATTAGGTTCCAACAAATTAGATGGGCCGAGAAACAAGATCTGGAGGACCATTCTTTCCCACCCTGCACCAATGGAACTTATATAGATGTATGAAAATCTTGGATTGTTTTTCCTACTAGCCCTAGCTAGTGTAGAGGACTAACCTTTTTGACGGTTCATCTGGTTGTCAACAACAGGTTCCTCGAGAACTTCTTTTCCTTTACTAAGAATCTTTACAGCCAACCCGTTCTTTGCTGATGCCAACAATGAGTCTTTGCTAATACATTCTGGTGGCTTTCGTGGGACATAGATTACAGCATCCGTTACCAGTAGTGTTCTTGAACGCTTGTGATAGAAAGCTACCTCAACATACGGTCCAATTCCTGAGATAAACAACAAATCTAGTTCTATCATGATTTTTCCAAGTGAAGATTTATTCAATGTTGTCAATAATATTACCAACTTCCGGTGAGCTTAGAACTTTCTGTTCAATTTCATCGGCCCATGGAGTAGACAAATCCTCATCTTTCAATGTTTTAGAACGAAAGATTCCAAAAAACTCAAGTGGCAAATTCAACGGCCAACTCCACTGCCTTGGGGCTACCCATATTTGGGCCTTTGGAAATTTTCTAGAAAAGGGACCAACAAATATTTTATGCTCGTAAGCGAACGTAGGCAGGACAATGTATTCCACTGGTGCTCCCAACTCTTTCACAAGCTGCAAGACATAATGCTTGTCAAACAGGCACCAGATTTTGCAGGACAGGCTTAAGTTTACAGGAGCACATGAAGAATAAAATACTGCAAGAAGCAAAATTTTATGTTAAAAGAAACTGAGATAAAGATAGAAGTTTACTGATCAGCTGGTTTTTCTAGAGAATTATCCAAAGTCAAAACATACAACTTTTGGTTTCAGTTACATGAAAATGTTAATTTTTTGTGAATCTAAATAACAATGGTACCTGTTCCAAAGAGTAGGCAATTTCTAAATCAAGGAAAATCAATCATAAGACAATAACAACAATACTGTTGTATCTTAGCTTTGTCTTCATCTCCATTAGATTCCATATGCATATATGCCAGGCCATTAGCCAATCAGCCTCTTTGTATCCCCTAAATACACGTAGTACGTAGCAATGAAGATTCATGACATATATGCATCCACAGCCTTGTGGTTGTGCCAAAAAAAAATTTATTTGTCATTTTCTCTCCCCAAGGAAGTGTATCCTTCTATATCCTACGAATATGTTTCTGATCTATAATGGGTTCTTTAAACTTACGATGTGTAGTAGCCTCTGAACTCCTTTACAAAACAATGCAGAAAAATATTAACTTAATTTAGCAGATTCTGTTATAGGAAGGAACACTTTAGATGAAACAAAGTTAGAACTCAGATAAATGATTGATAATTTGTTTTATTAGTAAACTAAATAAGGCAGAACCTCAATACACTCCTTGGTTGGAGCAATGGGGGCATGTACCCACAACCCTCCAGATTTTAACTTGATAACAGTCATGCGAATATTTGTTGAGACACTGCTAAAGCCCAACGCCTGTTCTTGTTCAAATAGCCATATACAACCCTTCACAGCCTGCAAAGTTTTACAGCAATATGAGCAAATAATCTACTCAACAAAACCGCTACACAGAAGTACAAGAATGGAGCCAGTAAACAAGTTGGAAGTGTTTCCCCATATTTTCCCATATAATAGAAGATACAACTCTTTCCTTCCTTGCCTATTGCATTAGTATTTAACTACAAATTAGTCAAGCAGAAACTAGAAACGTATCTCCAGATGCAAATCCTATCTCTTGAGGCATACTAAACGTACATTTATACAAAAGTTACTATAAGGGCACACATTTTTACAGTCCACTAGAAAGTTTCGTCGACGTAGAATTTAATGATCTAAATCTTTAATGTCTAATTGTTTCTCTCCATGGAAGAAAGAACAAGGGCATCTTGCTACTCCAATTAATATAAGCAGCACTATTCACATCAAGGTATGAGAAACAAACCAAAAATGATAGTGAATGATAAAGTCCTCAGGCTCTGTAAAGATACCTTTTTATCTTCCCTTTTGCATATGTAAACGTTTCAAATAGAGCAGTGCCTAAGATTCCCTGTAATATGATGGATATATGCCGTCTATCATTGTAGAACTTGCAACAACATTAGGCTATCGGTATTCAAATAAGCTTTTGGACAAAAAGAAAAACAGCCTTTCACTATGATAGATCATATTAACCACATGGACATATTTGCTCGTTTTGTAAAGCCTACTTCTAGTTCTAGAAGGGCCTCTCAGACATGGTTTTCCCCTCCCATTTCGCTGCTGCTTCACTTACTTATCTCTTTTAAGAACCTTTACAGCAGCAAGACATCAGCGATACAATCATAAAACCTCAAGTTCGGTCCGGAGAGGGCTTGAAGTAGAGCTATTTAAAGCTTCATATTGATCAACAAGCACAAAGTTTTCTTTTTGTCTTTTCTTATAAAAGAAGATAATATTAACAGCAGCTAAATGGAGGCCAAAATAGTAGTAATTGTCTATCTGCCTATTAACGACTACGACATACAAAATTGGACATGTACGCATAAGCCCATTAAGAAGCATCAGACACCCTAATTTGCTTATCAGGAACACGAGAACATTATTGACATGACAACCTGCGAAAGGTGACATGCTTAGCTACTATAATGAATATGTGGAATAGATCACGGGTATTGGTACATATAACTACAGACACTGGGATAGTCCGTCCTTAACACAAGAACAAGATGCCACAACCATTGCTTGGTCTTGTAAATATTTCAGCGTGATATCCCTAAAATCCAGAGTTATTGAGCATGATAACTTTGCGTGCCAAATTGAAGTTAAAGACACTAACCTCAGTTCTTATAGTTCGCCTGTTAAGGAAGGGGCCAAGAGGAAACGGAAACCCTGTAAAGTTAAGGTAGAACCTGCCACCACCGCTGTTTCTAGTGTCAGTTGAGGAAGCTGTGCTGTTTGTTGCAGCAACCACCAAGCTGATGTCGCCATTCCTTTTGTTTCTGGGTTTTAGTTGTGAAGAAAGACTATTCAAGGATACACCATAAAAGCTATAACTTGGGTCTTTAGAAGGGATTGGGTTCTGCAAGATTCTTGATTTTGGGGAAGCAATAGTGATGGCTGCCGCCATTTTTTTTCTTTTACTTTCCTCCTAGTTTACGGAAGTTTTAGATTTCCTTTCTTACATGACCAAAGAGGGTGAGGTTGATGGGTTGGGCATGAGGTCGGAGAGCTGCCAATCTCCAGGCTATGCTAATGACACGTGGAGGCTTGTCCGTGTTGGATTTTCCTACATGGATTTGTCCAGGAAATTATTGTGGATGTGGGAAACGCAAAAGAAATATGGCAATAAGAGTGCGACGGAACTTTCTTTTTTTTTTTTTTTCTCACGAAGTATCATAAGTTAAGAGAGTCTCAATTATGGGAAGGCACCTTTAAGTCATTCACATTCAGACTAATCCTCATTCGAGTCAGGTAGGTCCCTTGCAGGAGGTAAAGCTCTAGTCTCAAGTTTTAAATGACTGCATACATAAAAACGGTTCGAACCCGTGACCTCACTTAAGCCAGGAGAACTCTTTACCAACTCACTTAAGCGACGGAACTTTCTTAAACCATAAATTATGTCCGAGTTCATCTGGCCATATACATCAGCCCAACTAGCCCACAAAATTTTTGGTTCACTATTGTCATGTCATGCAAACAATATGGGCACAGTTGCTTCCATCATTTATGCTTCTTACTCACAAGAAACTAAAGATCAGGTCCTCTAAAAGCCTTAAAGATCAGGTCCTCTAAAAGCCTCTTTCTTCATTGCCATACAAAATAAAAACTGACTTATCAAAGACGTTTTTGACTACCTACTGCTACAGCATCCGCTATCGTAACTGCTATAGTATTTTGTGCCTTTTCCCGCTACTGATCCCTTCTCACCCTGCAATGGATTCCATTATCCACACCGCCAAAAAAGTCCGATTGCAAGAGAGGGAAGAAGACCCTCCTTCCATAGAACAGTCAGCAACTCAGCCTCCTCCAAGCTATAGTGCCGCAGTTTCAGATCATTCCACCTCAGCCAACCAAGCAATTGACCTCAGTTGGCTCGACGAGCCCCCAATAGAACTAGAAGAGGGTGACATTAACCTTGTTCAGGGACCTCATGGCTTAGGCATTGATCTGTCATCTACCTTCCGAAGCAAATTAGACACTGTCTGGGCTCAAACAATTGTGATCAAGTTGTTGGGACGCAAGATGGGCTTCAATTTGCTCCAGTATCGCCTCCTCACCTTGTGGCATCCGACTGGTCCCCTGAAAATTGTAGACTTAGAGAATGAATTTTATTTGATCAACTTCAAGGAGGAGAGGGACTATATTCATACCTTGACGCAGGGTCCTTGGATTGTCGCTAGCCATGTTCTTTCAGTCCAACCATAGACTCCGGACTTTCGCCCCTCCTCAAGCCGCATCGCCCACGTCGTAGCTTGGGTCTGCTTCCCCGGACTCTCTATTGCCAGATACCATCCTTCCATTCTAACTGTTCTAGATAATCTGGTAGGGAAAACGGTGAAGATTGACGATACAACGCAACAGACTTACCATGGACACTTCGCGGGCGTAGCAGTCACCTTAGACCTCAGCATTCCTCTTCGATCAGTTGTAGAACTAGACGGGGAACTCATTCAGGTCGCGTATGAGGGTCTCCCCCAAATTTGTTTCCACTGCGGCCGGGTCAAGCATGGCACTGCCACTTGCCCATCGCGACCCGAGACTACCCCAGTTCTTGTGACGTCCTCCGACGTGTCACCCACGCTAGACCCAATCGCTTCAGGTGGCGATCCCTCCACCGGTCCTCCACAATCCGCTGCTTTTGGCCCCTGGATGCAAGTGACACGTAAGACTCGCCGGCCTCCTCCTCACACCACCGGGTCTCTTAGGGATAGCCCACCCCAAGGGATTCCCGTTGGCTCCCACGGCTGGGGATTCACGACCCTCACCCCAAATGCGTTGTACGACGCCCTAACAGGCATCCCCCCAACGGTCGAATCTCCTCGCTCCCTCGTTGGCCACTTCTCATCCGATAAAGACCAGCGCCCTAGTAAATCCCTAAGTACATCGTCCAAAAGGGACGAAAGCCATAAGCGGGGATTGCGTTTGGGAGCTTCTGGAACCAAATCCATGCACAAGGGGGCGACGTCATTTCCTAGCAAGCTGGGCCCATCCTTGGGCTTGACTTCATCCACGGGCCCAGCTTCCTTTTCTCCTCCCCAGCTGGACTCCACCTTGGACCAGGCAGCCTCCACGGGCCCAGCCTTAGTTCCTCCCCCCAGGCTTCCTCCTCCGTGGGCCCACGCCCTCTAGGCCCTCCACTGCAGTAGCCCAGGCCATCGAGCCTTAGTACCTCCAAGCCCAGCTTGCCCCACGTGGCGATTTCCTTACCGTCGCACACGGCCTTGGTCTCATCGGACCCGACAATACCTCTGCCCGTCCCCCTGGGCCTCAATGGGGCGATGGTCGAGGTCAATATCGATCCCCCGAGCCTAATGGACACGTCACCTCCCCAATCTATCCAAGAGGCTACGTGTAGCACCCCCTTACCATAGGAGATGTACCGGGACGCCCGTAGGTCATTCCGATACACACCCTACGATAAGGGT
>JANZLD010000008.1:17947171-17966005 GCA_026413575.1 Erythroxylum carthagenense | reverse complement strand
AGACCTAAGTCAATACTCCTAACCCATCCCAATTTACCAAAATAACCCTTCCTATGGGAGTTGGGATGTTACACTACGTCCTCCCGACCCACTTCCTGAGCATAAGAGTGCTGGGGACGTGCAATAATCTCACGATACAAAGATGGAGGAACCACTTCCCCCACAAGAGACCCTTCCTAGTAAAGATCCCGCTGGGCAAGTTGTCCCGGTTTCGACCAGATCGAGTTAGTTCCCCTTTCTCCTATCGCGTTTATGACGATTTTTCTCTGGAATTGTCAAGGGGCTGGAGATCGGACCTTCAAGCGCACCATGAGGAACTATATTCAACTCCATAAACGCCGCTTAGTGGTCTTAGTTGAGCCTCGTATTAGGGGCGAACAAGCTATGCAAGTTATTCGGTCTCTGGGATTTAACAATTCTTTCTGGATCGAGGCAACGAGATATTCGAGAGGGCTTTGATTGTTTTGAAGGGAGAATATTGACGTCCGCATTCATCTAGCTCACCGCCAATTTATTCATGCTTGTGCGCAGTGGGACCACCAGTTGTTTGACTTTACTACTATTTACGTGAGCCCTACCTACGCTCTACAAAAATACCTTTAGCATTACCTAGCCACCCTTGCTCCGCACATCACCATCCCCTAGCTTCTGGGTGGGGATTTTAATGCGAGGTTAGAAAGTGTTGATAAACGCGGGGGTTGACGAACCCAACCCATTATTAATACTCACTTTCAGGATTGTATGCTTCAGTGCAACCTCCAGGATCTCGGCTTTTTTGGTCCGAGATTCACGTGGAAGCGGGGCAATCTCCAAGCATGGCTCGATCGAGCTTTCGGTTCTCCTGCTTGGTTCTCTGCGCGTCCGAGCACCCGGGTTAACCACTCCTTCTTTAATTCCTAACTCCTGACCCCCCCAATCCTACGTGACGCCCTTTCTGCTTTCAATCTGCGTGGCTCACCCACAAATCTTTCTCCCAAGTGATCGCTGATAACTGGCATCCGAGTTCCTCGAATATTAGTTGAGTGATCCAAAGCTTCTCGAAAAAGCTCCACCATTGGAATGCCACGAAGTTTGGCAATATATTCCATCAGAAAGCCTCATGGCTCGGCTAGAGGGCCTTTAAAAACCTGTGGAGGACATCGATTCCCCCTCCCTTCATGAGCTCGAGACCTACCTGAGGAATGAATTAGAATACGTGCTCTATTAGGAAGAGCTCTTCTAGCACCAAAGGTCCAGGAGTTAATGGCTCGGACAGGGAGATCGGAATACTTAGTATTACCACGCTCTCACTCGTACTCAGCGTCATCAATCCCACATCCTATCTCTTCCTGATGTCAATGGTAGTGAAGTTACCGATCCCGCGGCTGTCTGCGGCATGGCTCAGCATTACTTGGAGGATTTATACCGACCTGATGGCCAGTCCTCTTTCACTGGGCCTCTTCCTAGTCATTTTCCTCCTCCCCCGCCGCATATGACTGAGGACCTCACCCGTCAGCTCAACCCCGACGAAATAAAGGCGGCATTTTTTTTCTATAGCTCCTAACAAAGCCCCAGGATTTGATGGATTAACAGCTCTTTTCTACCAATTCCAGTGGGACATAGTCGCCCCCTCCCTGATCCATTTCCTTCAGCATATATTTCGGCACGAAGTTTGAAAGTCGGCAATTAACCGCACTATCATTGTCCTTATTCCTAAAAATTCCTCCCCAACTTCCCTCTCACAGTTTCGTCTGATTGTGCTTTGCACTGTGCTTTACAAAGCCCTCACCAAGATTTTATCTAATCGGCTCAAACCGTACCTCGAGAAGCTGGTTTGGCCGACCCAATGTAGCTTTGTGCCTGGCCATCTTATTACTGACAATATCATTATTACCCAGGAAGTGATTCACTCCATAAAACGCAAAACTGGTCGGACGGGGCTTATGGCCATCAAAGTGGACCTCGAGAAAGCGTATGACCGTCTCGATTGGGACTTCATTCAAGCCACCCTACACGATATTGGCATTCCTACCTCGCTTATTTCGCTTATCATGAAATGCATCACTACGGTGTCCTTTCAAGTGAACTGGCATGGATAGCTTAGGGAGGCGTTTCAGCCTTCTCGCGGTATTTGTCAAGGCGACCCTCTTTTCCCGTACCTTGTTGTGTTGTGCATGGAACAGCTTGGCCATGCGATTACTCATGCGGTGTCCTCCGATCATTGGCATCCGGTCAAATTGAGTAGGAACGGACCCCCCTTTCTCACTTATTCTTTGCCGATGATCTCATCCTCTTCTCTGAGGCTTCTATCGATCACGTTCATGTTATTCGGAATGTCTTGGACTCATTCTGCACCGCTTCAGGACAACGCGTGAGCAAAGACAAATCGAGATGCTACTTCTCCAAGAATGTCCCTCCTTCGACCTGTCGTGCCTTAAGCCGAGAGCTCAATTTCCCCCGGACAACCGACCTAGGTCGGTACCTAGGGGTTCCCCTCTTGTACCAGCGTGTCGGAAAGCATACCTATCAACACATTCTTGATATGTTCCATCACCGTCTGTCTGGATAGTCCCCCTCCACATTGTCTTTCGCTAGTCGGGTTATCTTAGTTCAATCGGTCTTAGTGGCTATACCCAGTTATATGATGCAGACTGTCCGGTTGCCACGTGGGTTGTGTGACGCCCTAGAACAAGCTATGCGACAATTTTTGTGGGGCTAGTCTCACGGCAGACAAAAGATACCCCTTGTCAGCTAGGAGGAGGTTTGTAAGCCCAAGGCTCTTGGGGTTTGGGAATCCGACGGGTTAGGGAAATGAACGATGCCTTCCTGACCAAACTTGGCTGAACCTTGATCGCCAATCCCAATGCCTTATGGATCCAGGTTCTCTCTGGTAAATATGCTTTTGATGTTCACCGCATTCCCTCCTCCCTTTCTTCCTCTGGGGGTTCGATGGTGTGGAGGAGCATCAAGGCGACATGACATATAATGACTCAAAGTCTGAAATGGCGGCTCGGTAATGGTACGATGATGCGATTCTGGCTCGACCCTTGAGTCACGGGAGTTGGCCCACTCCTCTCCCATTCTAATTAGCCCATCCTGGACCACCTTCTTAGCCTCAGCCTCCGTCACTTCGTGGACCCCATCAGCCATTGGAATTTGGCTGCCTTTCAGGCTGTCCTCTCGCCTTCGATTTGTCAAACAATAGCCGGCATGTTTCCTCCTTCCCCGTGTCTGGGCCATGACAGGATTGTCTGGGGAGCCTCCGATCATGGGAACTTTACCGTTGCATCTGCCTACTCCCTACTTCTGGGCCACGCGGATGAAGCTCCGCATTGGGTATGGCGAGCTATTTGGCAGTGGTCAGGGCCCCAGCGGGTGCGCTCCTTTTTATGGTGACTAACGAAGGATCGCTTGATTAGTAATCAACAAAGGGTGCGTCGTCATCTCACCACAGACGGTACCTGTCCCCACTGCTTCCAAGAAGAATCTTTCCTTTATGCTGTTCGAGACTATTCACTAGCTCGACAAGTGTGGGCCACTTTCCTGTCAGGTATCGTCACCTAGTCTTCCTTCGCTCTTCCCACAAGCTACTGGCTGCTCACCAACCTCCTCTAGCATTGGCGAGTGCAGGGCAAAGATTGAGCACTTCTTTTAGGGTTGACCTGCTGGTTCCTCTGGGCTTGGACGAACAAGTCTATTTTTGATTCTGCTTTTGTGCGACCCATCTCATCCTCTTTTCTTATCTTGTCTTTTGCATATCAGGTTCAGAAGGCTTTCGAGAGGCATAGCCTGGGCACCATCGGCTTCTATCCCTGCCAGGAACAACTTATTGGATGGAGTCGGCTGCAGGCAGGATGGGTCAAGTTGAACACTGATGGGGCTTGTAATCACACCCATTTCACGACTTCAGCCGGTGGTCTCATCCGCAACAGTGACGGCAATTGAAAAGGCAGTTTCTCTCAGCTCATAGAGTGGTGCACAGCGCAGTCAGCGGAACTCTGGGCCGTCTACACAGGACTTTCATTGGCTTGGAGTTTTGGCTTCTGTCGGATTGAGCTGGAAGTGGACTCGGTGGGGGTGCACCAGCTCCTATCTTCTGTGACCTCCCGCTCTCAGTCGGGCAACCCTATAGTCATGGGTATCTTGGAACTTCTCAACCGAAACTGATCTATTGTTCATCATCATATGTACCGAGAGAGCAACAGATGCGCGAACTGGCTTGCTGCCCAAGCAAGTCATGCTGATATTGGTGTCACTTATTTTGATGTTACACCTATAGAATGTCATCGTCTCCTTTTAAAGGATATGTCAGGGATTTGTTTTCCCCGACTCATTTAGAGACCGGTGTACTCTTTTTCTCTTTATACCAAAAAAAAAAAAGATCAGGTCTTCTTGAAGTGCCTCCTCAGACAAATAATAACCATTTGATGTTAGACTGAATGTGGATATGAAATTTCCAAATGGATTTTTGTTGGTAGGCTTTTTGCAAGTTCTAGTTCTACCCTGGAAGCCCAGTAGTAGCTTTACAATCACAAAAACATTATCCGCTTGTACCTTCAATATTTCAGAACATTAGCAGGATCATAAAAAGTGGAGACACAGACATTGAGGATATAATTTCATTTCATTTACGATCACAGTAATCAAATTTCTAGTTTGGTTCTAAAATTGATACCGGTAAAGAAATAAGTCATTCACTTCACATTCAATAATCAGCATTCAGCCACTCGCTGAAATGAAAGTTCTGTTTTAGATAACCAAGAGCTATTAAAAAATAGCCCTCATATACATAATTTAGAAATATTAAATTCATACAGTTTGAGACTTGAACCTCCAATTAACATAGAATAGCACAGATTTCCACACACTAAAACAATGATTTATGTACAACAGAGTACAGCATATTCTAAAATTGTAAGGTCATGATCTCCATGGATGGAAACGCTTGAGCCGCTAATACATACGAGAGCTTCGCATATCCATAATGCAACCATTCATATACGGCAAGAGCCTGCCTCATTTACGGGGTGCAAACCTCTGTTCGCAACACTATAGGACCAAGGTAGCCTTGTATCAAGTAATGATTTCTCTGACAAGCCAATCCAGACTAGGATAAGAAAAGTACAGGATGAGGAATGATGGGATAGCAAATAAAAGAGTGATAAGAATGTACAGGACTAGAATGGCTGCACTGGCAGGTATTGCATATAAAATAATCAAAAGGACTATGACAACCAGTGGGAATTTGGCTGTTAGATGAACAAAGAAAATCAGAGACTTCTGAAGGGAAGAATTAATTCTCCCCATATTGAGGTAACTGTTGAAATCATTATGATTATGGCTTGTTCCTGATGGCCCGGGATGATGAATATGTTGCCCTCTTCTTATGTCACCAGAATTGACCTGATTCCCCTGGGCTGGATTGCTGTTGGATGACCAAAGAGATTGATGATCTTCACAGAAGTTGGAATGAAGCTTGTTTCTGTCACTGTTCCTGCTTTCAACCATCCAAAGCAGAAAGTAATTTTTGCGAGGAAATCTGAGATCGCCTTTGTAAACAACACGGAATGATAATAGATTGCACCATGGACAGGAAATAAAGAGAGGAAGCTGAATTGGCAATGTTGGGAATTTCACCACTGCCCATTGGAGTCCTAGGATGCAGTTTTTACAAAGAGTATGACCACACCATAAGACATAAGGCACATTTTCCACTATGTTGAAGGATTCCCAGCAAATTGGACACTCTAAACCTTCTTCTCTGCTAACAACAGAAGATGCCTCATCATCTGAGGACTCTGGAGCAACTGGAGTCAGCCTTGCGGAACTACTCACCCCAACACTTCCAGCTAAGCAATTGGATGCAAAGTTCCACATTTTGATAGCCAAAGACAAATGGTGATAGGCACCGCATCTGACAATAAATGTCATAAATCGTAAGTCCCTACCTCGAGGGTCTGCCCTTGCTAATCATGATTAGCTTTATCAACTTCTTTGGGAATTTTTTCTGGAAAAGAAACAATAGAAAGATAAGAACATCAGATTTCAGGTTGTTCAAGCCCTTATTTCACAGTTTGGAGTCATTTCCAATATTATCATTGTGATATTTTAAGAATGCAAAAATCAATCTGCACTTGTTTTTTTACAGAATGAAAAGGTAAAATTGCTTGTGGCTGACTTTAGGGTGTCCATGCAATAAAGAACTTGTAGGAAAGAAGCAGGAAATAGCCAAAATGGGTAGATGAATGAAATGGATAACATGCACAAGTTTGACTTGAAAACACATCAATCAAAAATAATGCTATCAAATATCATGAACCTTTTATGAGTTAACTTTTTGTCCTTCCCGAGGAAGAGAGGTAGTATAGATGCAATAAGTCCGCAACGCAGATAGCACTGGTAATGAGTTTAGTAGCAAAACATGAACCCACATTCTTCCCCCTATCTTAAGACTAAAGTCTAACCAAAAGAAAAGGCCATGGTCTCTAATACTAGAAACGCTGCATCTAGGAAGCAATGTCTTGGAGAGCGAAGGTTTATAGGCACTTAAACACCATAAAGGTGAAGAACATATCAAGTATTAGAGCCTTTCTCCATCTCCCCCTAATGGCCATTGGAACTATTACAGATACGCCTTATCCTTTTGTTATATTCAAAATCTAATTCCAAACTTTCTTGAAACAGTTGCTCCATTCTGGTATTTTTGGCTCTCAATCTTGGGTTTTTGTCAAGAACTAGCCAAAAAAGAAAAATGGCCGAGCCTTTTCCTTCTGAGTCAAGCTCAATAGCCACTCTCACTGCTAATGTATTTTAGTTATGAAACTGTGCTTAATTTAATGCCAAAATCATAAGTGGAATATAAACTACAAGACAATTTTCAATCACCAGAGATACCCAGCACATATTTATGTAAAAACACCCTTCATTTTTACTGGTAGGCAAACTAAGGGATTCCTAGTCCGCAACAAGATAGAAGTTCCCAGTAAGCATGAGACCCAAATGCCGTGAAAAACCGCATAAACAACCCGTAATCAGTTGATCAAACACGTAACCCAATCCCAACATATTTCTCACCTCTTAAATTCCCGATACAACAAATAAAAAATTGAGAATTCCTATCACAAAAGATCTAAGCCTCGGTTCCTAAGCTAAGAGAAACGACCAAAGATTCAACAGGAATTTGAAAAAATTAAAAGAAATCGTAAAAAGAACCCGTAACTCAAATCCAGACCAAAAATGAACAGAAAAAGGATTCCTCAAAATCGAACAAGCAAACATAATTATAAAACAAAAAAGGCACCAACAGATTAGAAACAGAAAACAATATAAACAAAGCAGAAGACTTGAAATTTTTTTAAATTTTTTTGATGGCAGCTAATTAAGACCCAAAAGGAACAGGAGGAATCTAACAGATTCTCCGATCTTTCGGTTTCTGGACAAGATTCAGACATGTGAATTGAAGAAGAAACTTACTAAGATGACTTGAGAGATCAAAAGCGTAAACACCGATAGAAGCAGTTCCTGTTGATGCTTGTGTGCTTTATGTCCGTGTCCAAATGGCTTATATTTTGTTGGGAGCTAACCGTGGGGCCCGTGCCATTTTAAGACATTGTCAACGGCTTGTCGACTGGTCTGGAATGTCCTTTCCCTTCTCCTATAAATAAAAAATAAATTAAAAGAGGTGCTGCCAACTCACTTGCAGGATGCATGCACAATCTTGGACAGTGTTTAGCACTGATCGTAGAATTTTGGGGAATTTTTTAGAACTTATTTTTGTTTAGAATTTGACAATTTGTCGGGTAAAGCTTGAAGTCGATTATGCAGCAGTGGTTAAAATCTTATCCTTTTCAGATATTTGTTTTCGGGCTCTCAACCCTATGGTTATGGGCATTATTGAACTGTTTACTCGTAATTAGACTATTGTTCATTGACATCTATATCGAGAGAGCAACAAATATATCGACTAGTTACCAAATTATGCAAAACATTTTACTATAGGTGTTCATTATTTAACGACTACACTTATAGGATGTTACCTTATTATTTTAGAGGATATGCCCGAATTATGTTTCCCGAGACTCGCTCTATAAATTACTTTGATGTACTTCCTTTTACAAAAAAATAAAACAAATTAAAGAGCACTGTAATTAAACTACATTAGCTAGGCCTAGATGAGATTGCTTCTGCCACAAGAGCACATCTCATCTCCAGCTCTCTTACGTCATTTCGATCACTTTCTGCACGGAGGATATCAATTTAAAGCACAGACCACCATCACCATCACCACTTATGTTATTTTAATATTTAAAATTATATTACAACAATTTTACAGATTTTTATTACTTTCTACGATAAAAATTTGAAAGTCTTTTTAAACATAATTTTGAATTATTAGAACTTCTTTTTGAAATAAATAAAACTAAATTCTCCTTCATTTCTACCCAATTTTCTTTTACATGTGTGCCCTTTTAGGATATTTTAGGTGCGGTTTAATACTATTTCTATTTATTTTGTTATCATTTTTATTTTTATTTTTGGTTTTAATTTTTATTTTTTAGTTTCTGTTTTTTAAAATAAAAAAACTTATTCGATTGTTAATATTAACGTAGTTATATTTTTATTAATGATGATAATTACATATCGATAAATTATTTTTAATTAATTAAATTTATTTTAATGCTTTATATAATATTTGTTATTAAATTATAGATAAAATTATTTTATTTTATTAAAATAAATAATTTGTAAAATATATTTTATTTTAAATATATTTTAATGATTAAATAAAAATTTAGTTGAAATTTATATAGTTTGCAGGTATTTAATTATAATTATAATTATATTTATTAATAATTACTAAGTTAAATTAATTTTATTTAATTATAAAATAATATTATTAAGTAAAATTAAATTATTCGTAATTGTAATTAAAAATATAAAATTAAATTAAATTAAATTATTCATAATTCTTATTAATAATTAATATATTAAATAATTATTTTTAGTTGATAGTAAATCAAATTATAAAAAATAAACAAAAAATAAAAATATCACTTTTATAGTTTTCTTAAATTTTAAAAAGGACCAAAACTAAAAATTTAAATAAATATTTTTAATAAAATTTAAAACGAGGAAATAAAAAATATAAAATGTAAACAAACAAGTTCTTAATTATCATGCACTAAAAGAAGCCCAGCACCAATACTAACAAGCCTAGCCCAAGTAAAAAAGGGCTGACAAAGGAGAACAATCCATCCAACTTTCTTGCAGAGATCCAAGCACTTGAGATGAGCATTTTATTTTTATTCTTGGCCTGAAGCCTGAAGGGCGGGGCGGGGCGGGGCGGGGGCTTATCATAAATTTCTAGATATAATTGAAAATAGCTGGGCATAAGCAGGCTTTTTAATATATATTTCTTCATATTATCTGCCCCTTAAATCAACAAACTTGAGAACATATAAACATGGCATCTACTCAATTCCCGGTTGAAAATTCCTAAATAAGTTGTTTCGCATCCAAACTAAAATATAATATAAGTGGTTTATATATAACTCAATGTCTTTAAATTCAATACAAGAAATGTAGGAATTTGCAATAGAAAATTATTGACGAAACAGAAATCGTGGCAAATTACCGTCGAAAAAATTGTCGAAAAAATTTTCATTTAATGGCAGTAGTAATATCCATTGCTAAATACTAAGAGAATTCAATTTGTAACGGAATTTAGCGACGGTATCAAATGTCCGTCAGTAAATAAGGCAGAAATTGTTAACGGAATAATAATGTTTTGAGTTTGCCAATGAAAAACTTCCGTCGGCAAATTTTCAATGTAAATGTCACCGTCTGCTTCGACTTTTGCATTTTTAATAACCAAACGATGTCGTTTTGTTTACGTTAGAACTCGCCCGAAACAGCCCCCTTCCTCCCACCTGCGACGAATTTCTTTCTTCTTCCTGCAAAAACTTCGACATTCTCTCCTGTTGCGTCTCCGGTTAGTCTGTTGTTGGCAAAGTCTTCCAACTACATCTTCTCCAGCTTGTTGGCATTCATTATTCTCCGGTCATTGTCGTATTTTCATGGAGGTTTTTTCGTTGAGGTTTTTTCGTATATTGGATTATAGTTATATTTAGGTATTTTATTTCTTTCATTTGTTTGTGTATTTTGTGATTGGAAAACAACTTTAAGGTAGAAATGTTAGTGATAGAAGGGACAAGATGAAATTTTGATTGTGATGTTGAGATGAATTTCTAATATAAATATAGTATTTGATGAAATGTCTGTTATTTGAAAAAATATATATGTGCGATAATTTGAGTTCTATCTGTTTTGTTGAATTAGAGAATAATGTATTTGTGTGACTGTTTGAAGGCTATGCATAGTCTATAAAAAGTGGACTACGTAGGAGTAAAACATAACTTCCTTTCCTACATATCAAGTTATTGTTTGATTATTGGAGGCTTTATACTTTGGGTTTTGAACCAAAAACAAATTTTCATTTAGTGTTCAATGTTTATGTGAATTTAACCTATGTATAAGGATTTCATGGAATGACAAAAATCTTGGACGTAGGTTTTATAGAAACCCAAAATATGCAGTTAGTAGAAATATTTTTTTATACAATTTGAAAATTTGGTAACATAAATTAGATATATGTTTTTAATAAATGTTTGTGTTTGACGATTATTGCAAGGTTCAAAATCACATGTTCTTTTTGTTAATCTGATGACCCTTTCACAAATGGGACTAGTAATGTTATTCACATATTATGACTAAAAACTTTAACTTTAAGCAATAGTAATTATGAGTTATAAAGGATAATTGAAGACATAGAAGTGCGTGAGGGAGCTATTAGAAGGCTAAAAAGAGAAGAACATTTGAGGAAAATTGAGTTAGAGGGGAAAATAAAGCAAGTGGATTATATAAACTTAAGCTAGCTATAAATGATAACAAGCAACTGAAGATTATATTAATGACATATCTCACTCTTGTTTTGATGTTGATATTTATTATTGTCATTTTTTTTCACTCTCTAAACTAGGAGACTAGTATGAGAAGTGCATGTTTAACAAAGTATAGAGGGACTAGTATACTTGACAATAAGGAAGTGGTAAATAGAATTGAGATGAACAACAACATAAGATAAAGAAGATGGAATTGAGATGCTGAAGAATGTACCAATGGTATTTTGTACTTATTGCTAGTCTCTAATAGTATTCAAGAGGAGGAGTGAACTAGTTCTTAGTAAATTTAAACATATATTTATTATTTAATATAAACAATTTAAAATTATCAATTTATGATAAAAGTAACTTAATACTAATCGATAACATAATCAGACAATAATTTGAAGACTATAGGAGTAAAAGAAAGGAAAGGCTATATAGGATTAAAACATAACTTCCTTTCCTACATATCAAGCCATGTAGGAAAGGAAGTTAATTGATTATATGAACCGACTACGTGAACATTCTTATAATTAAAGTGGCATTGTGGCAATAATTGTACTCTAGTTTATCATATCTATTAATCATGTATGTAGTTATCAATAGCCAATATGAAGTAAAGTAATGATTTTGACAATGTAAGCGATAGTTTGCCATTATTTACTTTGGCCTACTCCTTTTGTTTCAGATGCAACAAACAATGGCCTAATCATAGTTAGTGACATTAGAAAACAAACACTTAAGTGAAAATGACGAACACGAAATATCTGATAGGTATAGGGTAAACAATTGTCAAAACTAACAACAACATGGATAGCAATTCACAAGAGACAAATTAGTATTGACTATTCCCACAAAAAGCACAAATAAGTATTTGTAACTAAACAACTTCAGTTTCTTAAGATGGTCACAAACCATAGGTTCATAAATGTTCAATGTTGGACCGCTTTATTTGTGTGTTAATATCATAAAGGTTTATGTTCTTCACATTGCAACTTAGGGTCTTGTATGGGATAGATTTGTTATTTTACTAACTAAAATTTTATTGATTATTGCTTGATTTTAGGAACTCATTTGTTGGCAGTATTTCTATTTTTAAGGAGATTGAATAGAAGCTTTAGTAGGTATTCATTTTTGACATTCATTTCCTTTTATTTTTGGCAATGTCAACAATGAGTTTTCACATATTTTAATCAAATTTGTATCTATTTCTATATTTTGTAGCGTACTCATTTTGATTCTTTTGACTTCATTGAAAATAGAACTTTTATCATCCTTTTATGTTTTAAAAGGCAAATGACTGGATTTTCTTGCATGACATGGCAACAATCTTATGTTATAACTCAGACTTCTGAAAATGAATTTATATCAATTTACATACTGCTTTGAAATTCATTATCTTCTTTGCTTTGTTTTGGTTATCTTATTTGGCCGTCAGTTCATTCTAGCTCCGTCATCATCTTCCTTCACGTAATTCAAGAAGATCCTTTTGAGTGTCAGTTGAGGTGAGTGATTTATTATTTACTAGGTTTTTGTGTACTTGGTTTAATTTGGGTATTTGTTTGCAGTTTGAACCTCCCATTTGAACTTCCTGCATTTTTAATGTAAATGACCTGCACCAACCAAAACGTGTTTATGACATGAACTTTGGTCTATCAATGAATTAATATAGGATGGGTTTGACTTATATCAAAGTTCCAAATATCTTAATTATGTCAATTCGTTATTTCATTGATGCTCTCTGAAATGATTAGGTTCTCTTTACTTTTCATGTACGAATCTTTACACACATCTTTTTTAATATAATAATAATTTTGTTCTAATCATATTAGATAATTTGTATATGTTACAATAATTTATTAAAATAAGTATTCATATTTTTATGAATACTTATTATATTTGGCACTAGTTCATATTTAATTTAGATTAAATATCAAACTTCTAATATTAATTCTCTTTTAACATATATGATTACAAACAAAAAATAGATCTTTAGTTAATAAATAATGTTGGTTTGACGATCACAGGAAATTTCATCTTTCAGATTATCCATTTAGACGCAATAAATAAAAGTTCATTAAGAATAGGATGGTAAAAATATCTCTTCCCCCTCACAAAGCTAGTGAAGAGATTTTACAAGAGGTTAAGGAATTAGACTTATTGAAAGTTCAAAATTTGAAGCTGATGAAATAAGTACAAGCATTAGTAAAAACTTTGGTTGGAGAAAACGATGTATCTTTTGGGATTTGTCATTTGGAAAACTAATTTGATATGTCATAATCTAGATGTGATGCATATTAAAAAAATATTTTTGACAATTTGTTCAATACCATAATGAACATTGAAGGGAGGACAAAAGATAATGCAAAATCACGAGTCGATTTGTAACTTTTTTGTAGAAGGAATGAATTACATAAAGACCTTCACACTAGTAAATATCCGAAAGTATGTTACACTTGGGACAAAAACAAAAGAAAATTTTGTGTGAATAGTTGAAAAGTCTAAAGTTTCCCGATGGTTATGTTTCAAACTTGAAAAGGTATGTGGACATGAGAAAGTACAAATTATTTGGGATGAAAAGTCATGATTGTCGTGTGTTTATGCAAAATGCTAATTCCAATTGCATTTCAGGAGTTGCTACCAAATAAGGTTTGGGAAGTAATAACATAATTAAGTTTGTTTTTCAAAAGTTTAATATCATCTGTAATCAAATTGGCTGAAATGGAAAAACTAAAAAGGAAAATTTCAATAATCTTGTGCAAGTTGGAAAGGATTTTTCCTGTAACCTTCTTTGACTGTATGGAGCATCTACCTGTGCATTTAACACACAAAGCAAAACTAGCTGGTCTAGTTCAATATCGATGGTTGTATCCGTTTGAGAGGTAATTCAATAAAAATGATTGTTATTGAAGTAATAAAATGTTTTAACAACTAGATTGTAATAAGCTTATCCGCTAATATAGGTATTTACATCACTTGAAAAAAAAGTCAAAAATAAGGCTAGAGTTGAAGGTTCAATATGTAATGCTTATTTAGTGGAGGAAGCTAGTACATTTTGTTCACATTATTTTGAGCTGCATGTTCACACAAGAGAAAGAAAAATTCCTCGTAATGACGATGGGGGTGGAACGAGTGATGCTGATAGTAACTTATCTATTTTCACAAATCCTGGACGAATAAATGGACCTTCAACATGAAGAATGTTAACAAAGGAAGAAATTGAGGCTGCCTATGGTTACATTTTATTGAATTGTCAAGAGGTTCAACCTTTCGTGCAATAAGTTGAAAATGAATATTTGGGTTTTGAAATTTAGTGTTGTTCATAACTGAAATACATCATAAGGTTTTTAGATTATACGAGGAATTGTTACGTGAGCTAATGTCAAACAAAACACAGGATGATATCAATAAATAAGTTGGGAGACACTTTCCTCGATGGTTCGAGAAATATGTAAGTTTTTACTTACAAATATTCTAATGATTGAATTATAAGATTTAAGTGTTCAAATGGCATTATAATCTTTGATATGATAATATCTTTTATGTAAGCCTTAGAAAATCTAATAGAGAACAAGTTCATGCGTGATCTTGCAAATTAAGAGACCTCTGTGAACTGTTAAATCGTATTCGATGTATTTCATTAATGGATACAAATATCATACAAAATATCATGGTCATAGCATAGCAACAATAAATAGTAGAGTTTGCATACAAGGACATTTGATGAATTACTATGGTAAAATTATTGAGATACTTGAAATTGAGTACCCTGCATTGCCAATAAAGTGAAGTGTGATATTTAAGTGTGACTGGTTTAATTTGACTCCAAATGTTAGCACAAAAGTGTATAGCCAATACAATCTCTTGAAATCAAAAAATGAAGAAGATTAGGGAGCGATAAAGATGACATGTGTGCCCATGGAGGTGGGAGCAATGTCACAACGGGCCATAACGGATTAGGGAAATAAGTTGTTTTGGAAATTTTGTCAATTTCATAGACCTCGTCTAGACATTCACGTATGCATGTCACTCTAATTTTGATTCGTTTAATTTATTACTAATCTGACAATATCTAAGTCCTATATTGATTATGTTTTAGGTAAATCATTTCGTAGTAACAGCTCATTCGGAGAGTTTGTCTTCCATACTAAATCTAGAAACGTTGTTGCAAGAAGGTGTTAAAAACTCTACACCTGAGGGAAGAACTGTCACTGTTTCAATTGGTGCCTTTGAATAAGTAAGGACCTTCTCAGGAATCCAGATATCAGGAACTCATTTACCTTTACTGACACTCATATCACTTGGAATCTTAGAAAATAATTACGTCATTGTCATTTATCAATGCAATAAACTGGATTCAGCTTTAAAGTTGATTTATTATTGCATCTGTAAGAATTTGTCAAACAACCTCTCTACTAGTTAGGGGTCAAGTTGCGTAATATTGAGTGTGGACTATTATTGTTCTTGCTCTATGACTGTAAGAATTATTAAACTTCTAATTCAAAGTTTGTTCTTGAATATTATATAAAACAAATCGTCTTATTTCCGTTTCAATATATTGTGTAAAATATTGAATTCAAATTCTTATATTTCTAAAAAAATCAATAAAAAATAAATTTCAAGTAGAAACATGCCACCAAAGAGATAACGTGATATAATGCGACCCAGGTTTAGATAATGATTCGGAGGTACTTACTGTCAAGGTGAACCATCACACTTTGCGGCTGCTACTGAATCACCTCCTCTCCCTCCAATTACTACAGTTGCATATGGCGCATCACCTGATGTTCCTGATGCTACACCATCCACCACTCCTACATCATCCACTACCCTTATAGCGGATAAAGGAGACGGTCGTTAGCCTATAGCTGAGAGACCTAATGGAAGAACTTATATAACAATTGTCAATAGTCTGTAAGTGAAATTACTTGAAATACTATATGTTTATAATTAAGTTATAAGTTTAAATTTTTGCAAATAGTATAAAATTATTTATTTTTATATTTGGTTGATTCTATCTGGACCGTGCTCTAGAAATATGACTTCTAAATTTAAGGAGAAGATTAATCTTGAGGGTTATGTATGGAAGAATATCTCTCAGGACATAAAGGCATTTTATTTTCAAGAGTTTGAAGTACAATAAAAAAATTATTTTCTTTTTAATTGATTTATGTGCATTAATTAGATAAACATTATTACATTATAAGTATTTATCAAAAATTTTTCTTTTTATTTTAGAAATAATTTTTTTGAGATTCTGAATTTGACATGGTCATACATAAAATATGAGAGAGATGAGCACGTACACGTTATCGTGACTTTATTGGTGCGTTACATAAAGTTGTTGTACAACTGCCTTACATTTTTAAGCAAATATGGAGTCGTTGGCAGTAGTATTGGACATTACCTAAGGCAATGTCCATTTTAGAGTGTAACTCAACTAATAAACGTGAAGGACCGGGAAGAGGGAGTCTTCCCGTATATACGGAAGGATATATTACCCATCACGAGTATGCAGAGAGACTTGTAAGCATATAAATTTTACACATATTCTAAATATTTTACTTTTCTATATTTCAATTTAAATTAATGTGTGAATTTTGGAATGAAAATATGTGTATTATGGATAATGATAATGGTATAAATGTCTAGTGTCATATATGATTGTGTTAAGTTATTTTCTTTATTTAACAGGGGTAAATATCATAAAAATAGAGGAAACTTTGACGGAATTTTTATAAAATCTAATTCACTTATAACATTTTATTCTTATGCAGGAAAAGTCTATGGGCATGAAGTCTACACCCCGTTAGCTCTTTTTGCAAATTCACACTAAGAAACATGACAGTGTGACATTTATTAACACCCGATATACAAAACTTAATGTATGTGCAACTTAAGCTTTAATATTAATTCTTAATAACTATCACTTGCTAATATAAACATTGCCTCCTAATAGGACCAAATATAATAAAGCATTCAACGACAGTCTCAGCACGAAGAAGTTGTTGATGAGAATCAGACATATCTTGATGAAGTGGGTGATAGGGACTGTTATGGAAGGATCTTCGGATTAAGTTTATTTACAAACACATGTTAATCGCAACCTCCACATCAGTGTAGACATTGATGGAGTACATAGCTTAGTTGAGACATGAGGTGGATGAGTTGAAGGGAAGGGGTAGCATCTCAGAGCATCTGCAGTCACCAGGACAATAGGATTGTTGTAGTCATTTGCTTTGAATTACAAAGACTTATTATGTACACTATAATGTTTTTATTATCAATTAAGATAATTTTAACCTTATATCATCAATCAACTTTCTGTTTAAACAAATTAAATATATACATAAATCAAAAATATTATGCACAGATAATTCATAACTGTTGAAATTATGCATTAATCATAAGATAATGAAATAAAATTTAATGTTGAGATTTTAAAAAAATTAAATTGTTAACCAACGGAAAATATAAGTACTTCGGTAAAATCCTTTTTAATTACCAACGGTTTGTGATGTTCCGTCGGTAAAATGTAAGATTTTTACCAATGAAAAAATGAGTAACCGTTGGTAATATTGACAGTTGTCGCCAACTTTACCGTTACGATTTACTGAACCGTCGATATACTTACCGACGATCGATCATAACCGTCGAAAATTTTACCGACGAAATAACCAAGACCGTCGACAAATATCCCATCTAAAAGGAAAAGTCCATAAGTAAATTTACTGACAGTTACAACCAACCATCAGTATATTCATTGATGGTTACATAAAATGATGTTGGTAAATTTACCTAGAGTCATTTTAGCAATCCCTTTGTACGTCGGTTGATTCCGTCGCTAAACGACATTTTTCCTGTAGTGATTGAAAATGGTTTATACATAGACTTACTTGTTAGTGATTTTCATAATTTGGACAATAATTAATTACAATTTTTAATAAACTACGATTAAGAAAATCGAATTAATCTAGGTTAAAAATAATCAAGAAGCCCAATAAATAATCTAGTTTAATGAACTGAAGTTTTGTTAGAAAAAAGGTCCTAATTAGTGTAAGTCGGACATGTATTAGGCATGTAATAGAAAGATCTAATAAGGTTACTATAAAGAGTTATTAAAATCTCTTGCCCTCTACTTAAGAATAAGGTCGTGGATATTCAGATTCTCTGACTTGTTAAGAGATCCACGTGCTAAGAAAGAAGTTAATGACATAAGGATAAACAATTTTTTTAAATTGTCAAGAAAGTTTAAAGAGTTTTGTAATATCTTGCCTCCTAAAATTGTTAAGAAATTAAATTGTTAGATTAAGTCACATGAGTTATTTCAATTAAGAATTTACGAGGTACATTTCATTCACATGCATAATATTCGTATATATATATGAATCATGATTTAAAAAACACTGCAAGAAAGTATATGCACTCAATTGACATATTTTGAAGTAAGGAATGAAAATGAATGTGCATTCCTATTGTTTTGTATTTTGATTTACCAATAATATGAATTGGTGGATTATAATTAGTTAATTTGGGAATTTATTGTTACAATTGAGTAATTGATGAGGTGATACATGCATCTAGTCTAAAAAGATGTTAAAGGGCAATACAAATTGATACGTAGGAATTTATGTTGATTAGTTCTATGAAATGATAACATGTGGTATTAGGGTTAACTGACAAATGACTCAATTAAGGGGCCGTTTGGTTCCACTTCTGTTTTTCTGTTGTTGTTTTTAATTTCTGTTTTCTGTTTTTAGTTTCTGTTTTTTTGCTTAAAAAAATGAAAACATGTTTGGTTGTGATTTGTAATATAAAAACTGAAAATAAAAACCTATTTGGTTAAGATTTCTAATAAACTTAAACTTAAACTTATTATTATTATTATTATTATTATTATTATTATTATTAT
>JANZLD010000008.1:17791190-17802286 GCA_026413575.1 Erythroxylum carthagenense | reverse complement strand
CAATAGGAAACCATATTCAACTTTCTTTCAATATTTAAGATCTCACTCATTTGATTTCAAACTTTCTTTCTTCACATAAATTGTAGACCTCTTTCTCTAGTTTAACACGAATCAAGAATCACCTCACTTGGAGGTCTACACCATTAGTTATGCCCCAAAAATTAGAATAAACCAATTCAAAAAAAATGTTCCTCGCCGCGGCCTCAGAGCTCTCACCGCGGCGTCCTGAAGTCGCTCGCCGCGGCGTCTACACAGTGGCTCGTTGCGACGTCCAACTTACCACTCGTCGCGACGTCCCGCTCGTCGCGACGTCCATTTATCCTCTTGTCGCGACGTGCGGTCCTGGATCGTCTTCTCCTATTCCTTTTTAACATTTCTCTCTCAAAAATTCAACCATAACTCATCACAACTACCCCAATCTTTCACAGTAAACACAATAAATGCATCAAACTCACTAATAAACAACATATAACCAATTTACTTACCAAAACAAGCTCTCCTTCGAAAACTTTCGAAAATTTCTCTAACCCTTTCACTTTCTCTATCACCCATGGCTCTCTCTCAAAACTTCAACAATCTTCATCTTCTCATAGATTGGGGTTGGCTCAAGCAACAAGGAAGGAGCAAGCAAGCTAAAAAGACAAGCAAGAATCGAGAAGAAGGAATCGAAAATCACCCACGAAGGAAGGAGGAAGCTTGCCCTAGGAGGAAGGAGAAGTTTTTCTGCCAAGTTTAAAACCTAAAGCATTTAAAGGTTAAACAATTATGCCTCTTGTCTTTTTCCTCACAATACCTTTAAATCTCTTTCTCTTTTCACAATCGTTTCCAGTCCAATTTGTCTCCAAATTTCAATGGCTCGACATATTAATTTCTAAAATCATATATCAAATTTTCCATGGCCGTTGGTCAGTTATTCAAGTACTAGACAATCAATCAGTCCGTCACTCGGAAGATTTCCGGTCCAGACATTTTCTCCCAATTAATCCTGAAAAATTTCGAAGAGTCATATCCAACTGAAATTTACTCCTACAACATTCCAATTCAAATTATCAAACATAATTGCCTCAGAATTCACAGGACACTTCATATTCACAATTAAATGTCGGGAATGTCATGAATGCATGTACCTATATGTGCCTGTGTAACATGTCGACCAAATGAATGAACAAATCAAAATATGCAATCAATTTCCTAGGTTGTCCCAATTTACCAATATAACCTTCCCATCGGTGATGGGATGTTACACAATAGAAAAGGTTTTCTTTTTGCTAAGTCATTGATTTCTTCAATAGTAGTGGGTTCTTTTGCATAAGATGGAAATGCTATTTTAACTTTTGCAACTCTGGGAAGGTTAAACATCAAGAAGATCAAAGGAATAACTTTTTTAGTAGTGAAAAGTATAATGTTGTTTTGGGCTAAAAAAGGTAGCCAACAATGATGTTTTGGTGCCCTTTTATATGTCAGATTAAGAATTTATAGTAAGAGAACCAATCTTTCCAATCTTTCCATATAAGCAACTAACTATTTGGTAAGGTCTTTTTCTGAGGGTCTAGCACCTTTAGGAATGATGTGTTATTCATTTCAACAATGAAATGATAAGGACCCAAGTGGAAGCTGAACTTTTCTATTCCTTGTTTTACTATAAAAATCTCTTTGTAGATTGACGGTAATATTTTTTTGACTCCTAAAATTAGCCACTTACATGACTACAGTAGAATCTCTTACCACAAAATTCTTCTATTAGGACCACACCTAATATTCTTCACTGCCATCAATCTATAAGATTTGTTCTCTTTTATCAGGAATCTTAAATGGTAGTGGATGTAGGAAAATTTCTTTAGATATTTTACAACCCTTATTTGTTTTGGTCCTTATGGGATATGATTCTTTTTCAAGAGCTTCAACATTTAGCTGGTGTAATCAACAATATAAGGGATAAAATATTAGATATAATTAATAATACCCAAGAATTGCTGAATTTTCTTTTTCGTGAACTTCTCATAAAGGAAATTAAATAGTTGACTGGCAATGTTTAGGCTTGATTAATAATCTCCATTATAAATTTCATACTCAAGAAGTCTATTTGAGTAGTACCAATATGACTTTTTTAGGTTGAGAGCATTATCTTGTAATTTTTAGTGATATCTATGAATCTTTCTAGTAAGACCTTATATTCACCCATATCTTTTGAGAATAGCAAGATATCATCAATACAAACTAGTACATTATCTAGTATGGGCTCATAGATTATTATTATGGCCTTCTGGAATAAGGAAAGGGCCACCTTAAGTTTGAAGGGCATGATAGTTCATGGGTATTGGGCATTTGGGATGCAAAATGCCATCTTGTAACAATTTAGTGGCTCTCTCTTTATTTGCCAAAATCCAGCCTTAAGATTAAACTTTGAGAACACTTTTTCTTCTTTCAGGGATAATATTTATGTGTTAATCCTGTGTAGAGACAACTTATCATCTTGGAGAAAAATATTTAATGGCTTGTAGTCAATCACTAACGTTTTCTTTCCTTGCATACATTTTCGATTTTTTTTTACATAAAATGCTTAAAAAGCCCATTTAGACTTAGTGGGTTCAATCAACCCTTGTCTTAAGAGGACAACACATTCTTCTCTTTCTAGAGCCAAGTCATCTAGGTTCATTCTTAGATGAGTGGCCTTGATATGATTAATATCTTCATTTCTTTTGAATAATAATTGGACGAAGAATTTTGAATTTTTCCTTAAAATTTTTGAGTGATTGAATTGATAATGACATATTGATCTCTTATTTGTCCATATTCTTAAGGAACTTCTTAGAGACCAAACATATTGGAGACATGAGTGAAGGGACAGAGAAAATATTTAAATCTGATGCCTTAAGGTAGAATTTGTAATTTCTTTGCTTAAAAATAGATATCCATACCAATTATTATATTTGTTCCCAAGAGATTACTACCAAGAACTTTTATCCATACAATGCAGTTTGGGAAGAATTTAATTTTGATTTTTCCCTTGGTTATAAGTTCAATTTTAAAGGATTTTCCATCTACAACAGTGAAATATTCTTCAAGAGATTACCATACTTTAAAGGGAAGAATATGAGGCTTGATTACACTCCCGCACAAGCCTATGCCCATATATCTTGTACTTTTGATAGGACGATGGTACTTGCTCATTAGAAGTTGTTTCCTATGTGGTGTCTAATATATGGTGCAACCTCTGACAAGGCTCTTTCATCATATATATTGGATTTTGTACTTCTGTAAAAGAATCTCTTTCTCCCTCAGTTGACTTATAAATAGGGACTTGTTTGTTCTTCAAATATAGATTCAATGTCTTCATCATCCCTTATCGGTATAATACTTATGATAGATTTTAAAATTTTCCCCATAATGTTAAGTTTTCCATAAAGATAACATCAATCTAACTTGTTAACTTTAGGAGATCTCTTGAAGAATTTGACAATTCTATTTTTTCTTCTTTAAGGTCATTGATTTTCTACAAGCCTTATCTTATAGAAACTATACTTTTCTCCTACGACGACATCTTATTGTTTCTTTGCATTTGATCTTTAAATAGGGCGTTTTATAGGCATGTTTGAAGTGTGGTTTATCCACCATCATGGTTTTGAAGAATTTATGTTGTTCGAATAATTTTTCGAAAGTAGCCAAAGCTAACTATTATATTTCTCCTAATGAGATTTTTGTCATGTCATGATGTAGAGAATTTATCATCCTCTGTAACTCTGGTTGGAGTTCATTAGGAAGGAAGGCAATAAATGTACGTTAAAGACTAACATCATTAAACCTATTTGACATGTATTATTTTGCAAACATTTTTTAAAAATGCTTGTGAAGGTCTCTCTTATCTAGTGAACAACACTTCATTTTGAAGTATTCTTGATGACTTTGCCAATTAATTAACTGAAAGTCTCCAATAAATTCCTTATGGATTATTCTTAACAGGATTCTTACCTCAAAAAACTTGACGACTTTAAGCTTTCTGTATTCTCTTAGACTTTGAAACCATTCTCGCAAGTTTCCATTTATTTTGGAGACAAATTTTATTGGGATTTCTTTAAAAGTTGCTTCTGTCCTTGTGATTTGTAAGTTGATTCATGCTTTGGATTTGTATAACATGTCTCTCCATTTAATAGGTAGAATATCGTCAAATATAAACTATAGTCCTAAAGTTGGCAGGGTTTTGGTCTTTAAATTTTGTTGTATTAGTTTTGTTCTTAAAGAATCCACATATTTTACTTAAGGGTCTTCCTTTATGTGTAGTGAAGGGGAATCTAGATTGGCCATCAAGATTTATGATAGCTGTGAGAGATCAACCATCTGGTCTATATTAGAGCTAGTCTTAGAATGTTGTGAATTTGAGTTAGAGAGATTAATGGAAATTAACTAAGGATGGGTTAGTTAGATAGTAGCCATAAATCTGGGTTCTTCTTTTGATTCCTGTCTTTTAGAGGGGTGAGGTTTTCTTTAGTTTTGGTGTAAGATGGACCTGGATGATCTTTTGGTTTCTATTATGCTTCAGGATTTTAAGGTTTTTTTTTAAGGATTGTCAAAATAATGGGTATAACATTTTGAAGACTTTTCCATAGTCTGAGGTTTCTGGGTATAATGGGCTGGGGTAAGAGGTTGATCTATAGGAAAAAGCTGAAGGAGGGATCATATATAGTCCTTGATTAGTCTCTAGTTCTATCTGGCTTTATCTTTCCCAATTCTTCACAAATTCTGGACAACTCCTTTTTTGTAAAAACTATGGGCTATAATAATTCTCTTCCAAATAAATATTTAACACTCAAGTTGTTGTAACCAATGAAGCACTTTTTAGCGTATTGTAACTGATGAAGCACTTTTTAATGTAACTGTTAAATCTGGAATGATATCGAGATTAAATTAGTAAGTTTGGTGTTTGTGCATTTCACCCTTCTAGTATTAAATCAACGTTGTAAATCTGTTTTGAGCAACTATTTTCTTAGTTTGCCAATTTAGGAGTTCCTCAACAGGGGTCACTAGTGAGTAGGTGCCTTGAGGAGATACCTGTATAGGGATAAAGAATGGGTGACTTGTTACCTTATTCATCTCATTGGTCTTCCTCTCTAAAGGAGGGAAATCCTTATCATACTACTTTATGGTCGCATCATTAAACAAGGATTTGATTGTAGAATTTGTTTGGAATAATATGGATGACTAGAGCAAGTTCAAATGACATTAGGAAATGGTTATATCTTGCTTCTTCTTGAAGTCGTTGGTCTTGTCCTAGGATTTTTTATGCCAATCCAGGGCTTACAGTCATTATCATCATCCCTAAACTATCTTTGCACTTGAGGATGTTGCTGTGGTATGCATTTCTTCCTCTGATGATCCTCTGCTTCATAATCTATATCTTAAACATCTTCTTCCCAACCTCTACAATCTGGATGACACATCGATGGATCCAAGTCTTAAAGAAAATGACCATTCATATGACTAATATAAGAATATGTCCCATTTGCTCCAATCGAGTGAATCAAAGGGTTGCTTATGGTTTCTTTATGAGAGAATGATGTAGAGATCATTAGAGTAGGTTGAGGACTTTCCTACCCTGACCTTTTATAGATGGATTTAATATAGCCATATTCAAATTATCTAAGGAGTGGTGGAGTAGTCGTATGGAAATGGTGACAAAGAGGGGAATGGAATTCCCTTTTATAATTAGTTATCCACCCTAGAGACATGAGGTCTTCAAGTTCTTCTTTGGGAAGCTTCCTTAGGATCTGAACAATAGTAATTTGTCCTTAAGTTCTGTTTGTCACCATCTATAAAGCATAAGTGGTAGAATTAGGGAAGTACAAATCCAGAGCATGGTTCTACAAATGATAATAATCTGGTGATGTAAAGTAACCATGATAATTAAGGGATCTTGTTCAACACCTACAATCTAGATTTTGACCTTCAACTGTGTCGAGATATTTGGGTCATCTAATTTGATGTTGAAGTTAGGTGCTATTATTGATATGGCACTTTCATTGTTGAGAGTGCTATTATTGATATGACACTGCTATTGTCGAGAGTGTTATTATTGATATGATAGTTCCATTGTTGAGAGTGGTGAGAAGAGTACCGATGAGAGCATTAATATACCAATGAGAGCATTAATATACTTTGTATATGTTGCATACAATAGAGATATTCGTGCAGTAATTGGGATGCCTTTTCTACCTAAAAGGTTAAAATCAGTCTAACCTCTCCTACATGAAGATGAGTTTGCCCTTCTTCTTATCAAAAGGGTATTAAATTAGGGGAAAAATATACATATAATATTTCAAATTTTTGATCTTTTGTCACGAAGGTTACACATAAGATATTAGACCCACAAATAATTAATAAATAATATTACCTTTTTTTTAACATGAACGTCTTAAGTAGGAGTCTTTTTTAAGAATTTGTGAAACATTATGATTCTCTATGAACATGTTAAAACATAAGGTTTAAATTGAATTTTGGTAAGAACCTTAAGGTTTGATTTGACCCCTTTACCTTTTATAATATATTAAGTAACCTTTTACTTTTGAATTTGTACTTATTTTATAATTAGGTTAATCTCATATAATTTGAATTCTAACCTCCAAGTTCACTTGCTTGCAATTTTAATACCTCGTTTTATTTTGTTTTACGTTTTATACATCTTTAGACAACATTTTGAATTTTATATTGATATTGGTTGGTATTGACTAATACCAATCATATTGACTAAATATTGATATCAACTTTTCTTGTACCATATTAGATTTAGGTATACCATATTAGATTTAGATCCCATATTGTTTCAAAAAAAAATAGTACAACCTATATATTGAAGTACCAAAAATATTAGATTAAATTTGTAAAATAACAAAAATTGAAAGATTAAATTGGAAATTTTATGTTTAAATATTTCCAAAATAATATTATGTCTAAAATTTATTTTATATTAATTTTAATAAATAGAGGTCAAGATTTAAAATAATTTTGTCAACTTTAGCTATAATATGATAGTCAATTTTAATATATAATTAAATTCTTTATATAATTAAACATGTGTTTTACGCATTATTTAAACATTATTAGTATCTTTTTAATATTATTTTTAAATAATTATTTTATATTTTAATATAAATATATAAATTTAATTTATTTTTATAAGATAGGAAATAATTTTGATTTTCTATTTTAGTTAGAGATTATTATTAAATAAATAGAAATTTTAAATTTTAATATTATCTCCTAATAAAAATTAGAATTTTATATATTTTATAATAACGGACTAAAATTTAATTATATAATTTAAAAATTAGTTTATAATTTTAAAATTAGATTTAATATTAATCTATATTTAATATTATTTAATATCAATATTATATCATACCAATTCTGAAATTACTATTACCATGATACATTATTACAACAATAATAATAACAATATTTTAGTAGAAATTTTGTTGATATGGAAGGTTTAGAGAGAGTTAAGAGTAAGCAGCTTTACTCTTGATTGATAAAGAAACTGTTCTGACAGACTTACATAAAAAAAACTAAATAAATAAATGATATAAAATTCTCTTATAGATTATTGCCAAGATACTATTTTCCAAAAAAGAAAAAAATGATTATTTTAAGGCTTGTTTGGTTCCCTTTTTTCTTTCATTTCTTGTTGTCGTTTTCATAAAAAAAAAAGGAAACAGTGCCTTACAATGCGTTTGGTTGAGTCTCGTTGCCATTTTTCATTTTTCAAAAATAAAAAAGCCACAATAAATTTACAAAAACGAAAAAACAATGTTTTTGTATGTTTTTAAAATAGGTTTTTTTAATAAAAACAAGCTCAATATCTTCTATGTCTTCTGTGTCTTCTTTTATGCTTTGATTTCTTCATCTTGTTTAAGATGTTTCTCTGTTTCTTCATTTGTTGCTATTGCTTTTTGGATTCTTCCTATTACTTGCTTTCAAAAATTTCTTTGCATCTATAATTTAATGCAAAAGCCTACCACACTTTTCAGATGATGTTGTATTGACTTTTCTTCCTTTCCCATATAGAAGTGGGAAACAAACACAAGTAGGGTCCCCACTCATAAACTACATTTGCATAATTCACCTCAATATTCCTCCTTGCTTTCAAGATGAAATTACCAAGTGACAGTAGGTAAGAAAATAATTAGGCATCTTTAGATGAAAGAGTGATTCTCAGGTATCATTATCCATTAACTGAATAGCAAGTAGAAAAATCAAGAGTTTGCTATTTGAAATTGGAAGTGAGAAGGTCCTTTTCTTTTAGTATTTGAGCGATCTTCAATGGATGAAGTTTTGTATTTTGGTATTGTCTACAAGATGTTTGATTGTTTATCCCAGTGATTCTCTTGCTTATAGGAAAACTCTTCTTTGTTAGGTTACTATTATATGCAAGTATGGAAACAAATGGAAAAAATTATGTAGGATTATGCAACCTCTACATACAGCTGATTGCGGTCATTAGTCCATTCTTATAGCTCCTCAACGACATGGATCATCCTTCTTAGGATCGTTATCTCATTGACTTTCTTAACTTGGTCAAGCCAATTAACGCGTTGTTCATCATGCCTTATAATAAGCAAAAATTCCTTTTGTCAGTGATGTTAAAAAATCTTGTCATACGTGTAGTGTTAGTAAGAGTCATCGTTTGCCATTTGTTGCTTCTGCTTATAAAGCTCAAAAACCATTAGAGTTAGTTTGTTTTGATGTCTAGGGTCCCTCACCAGTTCCATCAATTGTTGTAAAACGATATTATATCTTATTTTTGATCATTATAGAAAATATTGTTGGATTTATTTTCTCAAATTCAAAATTGAAGTTCTTAATGTTTTCATTAAATTTCGTTATATACTTGAAATTTTTTTAACACATCCATTAAGCAATTTCAAGTAGGGGGAAGTGGTGGTTAATATCAAGCATTGACTACTTATCTCTTAGAAAAATGGTATCACACAATATAGTTCATGTCTTAAAACACCATAATAGAATGGCTGTGTTGAACGCAGACACCAACATATTGTTGAAATGGGCATTTCACTCTTACAACGTTCTTTTGTTCCTAATTAGTTTTGGACCTATGCCTTTGATACTGCAATATACACAATCAATCATCCGCCTACTCCCCTTTTGCATAATGTCAATCCCTTTTCAACAGTTTTTTGGGACATTACCTGATTATCACAACTTACATGTTTTTGGATGTTTATGTTATCCATGGACCAAAACATACCATTCTCATAAGCTTGATAAAAGGTCTAAAAGATGTCTCTTTCTATGTTACAACAAGTTACATAAAGGTTTTTTCTGTCCTGATTTATCTTCCTTTAAAATCTTTGTCTCATGCTATATTGTGTTTTTTGAACAGGAATTTCCATTCTCTTCTCCAAGTTAACACAGCTTAGTATTCCAATAGCCACCCGAAACAGTCCAACTACTATCTTCTTATCGGTATGCATTCCATTTTCATCACCTGCTATCCCACCAGAACCTACTTCTCCTTCTTCTAGCCATACAGAACCACAAAGTCCCTCTTCACTTCAACCTTTATTACCTACCCCACGCTTATCTTGTCCTCCTTATCCACCACCAAATCTTAATCCAAACCAGACACATCCTCCTGGCTTATCACTCACTATTGATTAGTCCAAATATGAGAATCACCAACATTACCATAAAAACCAACACTCGATGATTACTCGACCCCAAACGAATAACCAAAATCACGTGCTTTACATACTCAAAGCCAAATAACTGTTGAGCATGTCACTTATAAATAGGCAGCCAAGCATGAAGAGTGGCGACTTGCAATGTAGGAAGAATTTGATGTTGTAATTCGTAACAACACTTTGAAATTTGTACCGGCACACCCATCTGTTAATGTGGTTAGATGAAAGTTGGTTTATCGGATAAAACATAATTTGGATGGTTATGTTGAATGCTATAAAGCACGTCTCGTGGTCAAAGGATTTCATCAACGCCCAACATTGACTACAATGATACTTTTAGTCTAGTAATTAAGTCAGCTACCATTCGATTGTTATTGTCTCTAGCTATTACAAAAGGATGGACTATTCAACAGCTGGATGTTTCCAACGCATTCCTTTATGGAACTCTAGATGAAGATATTTATATGATTCAGCCACTAGGATTTAAGAATCCCTCTTTTTTAGTTCATATCTACAAGCTGACAAAAGCGATATATGACTTGAAACAAATGCCTCGACAATGGTTCAAATGCCTCACTACTACTCTCAATTCCTTGAGCTTCTTGCATAGTAAGACTGATGCTTCCCTTTTCATTTATAAATCATATGGTGTTTCGTTGTACTGTTTGATTTATGTGGATAACATCTTATTGCTACGATCGAATGCCAAACACATTCATCACATCATTCAACACCTGTAAACAAAATTTGCTCTAAAATATCTTGGTGGACTTCATTACTTTCTTAGAGTTGAGGTCACTTGGTTAAAGAATACTGTTCACCTGTCCCAACAAAAGGACATTCATGAATTACTAGCCAAGTCTCACATACAAATTCGGTCTCTACACTCATTTGTCCAAAAACAGATTTGTCTCTTCATAGTGAAGCTTTTTCCATTCCCATTTTGTATAGACGGATAGTTGGCAATCTTTAATATCTGTGTATCACTCGTTCAGAGATCTGCTTTGTAGTGAACAAAGCTTCACAGTTTATGCATGCTCCATCCATGGATCATTAGGCTGTTGTTAAGAGAATATTGTGTTATTTACAAGGCACAAGTTCTCATGGATTATTACTTTGTAAGTCCACGCATGATCATATCTCTTCTTATAGTGATGTCAATTAGGGTGGCAACATAAATGATTGACGTTCTACTACAGGATTTACTATTTTTTAGGCCATAATTTGATCTTATGGGGTTCCAAGAAGCAACATATTGTTTCTAAGTCTTCCACAGAAGCTGAATATAAGTTTAAGAATTGCAATGGCTTAGATCCTTGATGCGTGAATGATAAGTGCATATTTGTCCAATATTTACGTTTTAATTATCCCTTTTTATTCCTCTTGTTGATGCAATTATCGGGA
>JANZLD010000008.1:17775020-17791090 GCA_026413575.1 Erythroxylum carthagenense | reverse complement strand
GGCTGACCAAGACTAGCATGGAATAAAAACAAGTGGGTTTTAATTAAGAGGGGGCCCACGGCAATTGAAAAAGAAGACAAAAACCTAGGAAAAAAGAGGAGAACGGCGGCAGCCAAGGTAGGAGAGGAATTCGGTGGACTAAACCTTGAGGATTATGCACGCAGCACAAGACCAAGGAGAAAAGAAAAGAAAAAGGCTGGAAGCTTGGATTCTGAGAGGCACCACAGTGACGATACAAGGACAGCAGCGTGTTTTAGGGAGATCTTCTTAGTTTTTCTTCTTTCCTTTGTTATTTAGAATATGTTAATTAAGAATTTTATTTTGTTTAATTCTGTTATGAGTAGCTAAACTGTTTTAGTCGGGGAATTCTAATTGTTATGCTTTGACTCGTGAGACCTATTTGTTCTGATTATTTGGTTTATAATATTCGTACTATTTACTATTTTTTAGGCCATAATTTGATCTTATAGGGTTCCAAGAAGCAACATATTGTTTCTAAGTCTTCCACAGAAGCTGAATATAAGTTTAAGAATTGCAATGGCTTAGTTCCTTGATGCGTGAACTTGGTCTCTCAGTCTCCAAACCAACACTTTGGTGTGATAATCTCAGTGTGACTTACTTGATAACTACTCCCATTTTTCATTCACTCTCTAAACACCTAGAGATTGACTTATCAGCACCAACAAATCTTTCTGTTTGGTATATCTCGACTCACAATCAGCTAGCAAATTGTCTTACCAAGCCTCTGTCGAAATCCAGATTTCAAACATTATGTACCAAGTTGATTGTTCTTCCAAGATTAATTCAACTAGAGGGAGGGTGATAAGGATAAATTTTAGTTGTTACGATGCACTAGTTTATAGGATAAGCTAGAGTTGTTATCAAGATAAACTTCAGTTGTTACCACATGTAATTATATATGCTTATACTTTTTCATAAATAAAGTGTAGTCTTTTCTCTATTCATTTAACGTTAATAGTCTCTACCATCTTCATAAAATGTAATGAAAATGCATTTGAATGATAAAAGTTGTGAGTTTTTAATCTCATCTATAGTTAATGATATTGTTTCGTACTATATTGTGTGAGTTTGTCATCTCGTTTATCTTTCTTTTTCTAGTTTTTGAGTTGAACAATGCTTATGTTATGACTCTGTCATGTTTCTATTTAAAATATTTCATGTCTTCTTTTGTATATGGTTGGATCTGTTATTTTGGACAATACTCTTGCTTGGTTGTAGGTAAGAAAGTGGTGTATATACGTTGATATAGTGTTTTACTATATGAGAATGCAGTTTTAATATACTGACTTAATATTATAATTTAAAATGATATAATTTATTGTGCAAATTTTGTAATTATATAAATTTGCATATATTTAATTTCTAAAAGAATTAATTAATTTAAAATATAATATAATATATTAAAATAAAAATATAATTAAAAATAGAATTTGAATGATAAAATTGAACATGTTTTTATTTTTAGTTTTTATTACAAATCTTAACTAAACATGTTTTTATTTTTAATTTATCTCAACTTAATAAGAACTAAAAACTAAAACTAAAAATTAAAATTAAAATTAAAAAATTAAAAAATAAAAACTATAGCAAAAAAATAGAATTGAAATAAAAGCCAATTAGTCTTTAACGAAAACTAAAAATTAAAAAATTAAACATTAAAAATTATAACTAAAAATTATAACAAAAAAGTAGAATTGAAATAAAACGCCAATTAGTCTTTAACGAATTACTTTGTACGTGTAGGTTTTGGATGGAAGACTTGGAAGGGGACACTACACCATTGGAAAGAATCCCCCTTGTCGACTTGGAACGACGTAGTTTGAGCTTTCCCTACGGCTCCGTAGGAGCTCCGGTCTGTTGCTCTTGCCGTGGGACAATGTATTAGCTAGTCCTCTCCATAACCATCATCAATGAAGCTCCCCTTTTCTAAACCCTTCTAGCTTTCCCCATCTTTCCGTTTCTTTACCGGGAAGACAAAGTTCCCTCCAGACATACGCAAAAGCTCAAATCTTTCGTTCTGTATTTAAAAGTTACTGATTTTTTGCAACTATTTCCTTCCATGGCTACCTCAAAGCCCCAGCGATCTCTCCAGGAAATCGAGGATATAATTCTTAGAAAAATCTTACTAATCTCTCTCACTGGCCCTGTGGATTCTGATCCTCGACTTGTTTACTTGGAAATGACTGCCGCGGAGATCCTCAGCGAAGGTAAGGACTTGAAGCTGAACCGCGAGTTCGTGGAGCGAGTTCTCATCGACCGGCTCTCCGGTGAATTCCCCGAGGTCGAGCCTCCGTTCCAGTATCTTCTCGGATGCTACCGACGAGCGTTGGAGGAATTGAAGAAAGTCGCTAACATGAAGGACAAAACCGTCAGGTCGGAGATTGAATTGTCAATCAAGCAAGCGAAGAAATTGTTCATTTCTTATTTGAGAATCCACTTGGGAAATCCCGACATGTTCCCGTCGAATTCTGATGCTGGGAAGTCCAATGTATCGCCACTTCTGCCTTTGCTTTTCGCCGCCGTGGAGGACGGGTTCGGCTCCACCGGGACTCAGCCGCCGCCGCCCGGGTTTTTGGATGAGCTGCTAAAGGAAGGGGATTTCGATAGTGTGGACCCTATTTTGAAGGGGCTTTATGAAGATTTGAGAGGGAATGTTATAAAGGTTTCAGCTTTGGGGAACTTTCAGCAGCCACTTAGGGCATTAGCGTATTTGGTGGGTTTTCCGGCTGGAGCTAAGTCTCTTGTGAACCATCCGTGGTGGATTCCCAAAGGAGTTTACTTGAATGGAAGAGTTATTGAGATGACCAGCATTCTTGGTCCTTTTTTTCATGTCAGTGCATTGCCGGATCATACGACTTTCAGAAGCGAGCCTGATGTTGGGTGGGTGGAATGGAATCTTTTGATTTTTTGTGGTTGTGATTATGTTCATGGTTTTTCTATGTTCTCAAGTGTAATGACTAGGATGATATTAATGCCTACCTGCACTTTTGTCTCCAGGCTGCAGTGTTTTTCTGATGCATCAACTCGGAGGGCAGCTGATTTGTTATCCTCTTTCACGACGATCAAAACTCTTATGAATAACTTATATGATGAGCTGGTGAAAATTCTTCTCACCTTTCTTAAAAGTAGTGATACCCGTGAGCATGTTCTCCAGTATCTTGCTGAGGTTATCAATAGAAACTCATCAAGAGCCCAGATACAGGTGATTTTTGGTGCCACAGTCCAAAGTTGTATCGTTTAACAAGTTGCATAAGTCTCATTGAATTATATATGAGTCGCCATCTGTGTCTACTGTGTTTCTTTTATAACGTCATTCCAAAGTGTATTTGGCTTTGCACATTCTGATGCACCAAGAGAAAAACGTAGTTCAAACTTTTTTGCTTATATTGTGTCTAACATTTGGTACAGGTGGATCCTATATCTAGTGCAAGTTCAGGCATGTTTGTCAATCTAAGTGCTGTCATGCTTCGGCTCTGTGAACCATTTTTGGATCCACATATGACAAAGAGGGATAAAATTGATCCAAGATATGTATTTTATGGTAACCGTCTGGATCTAAGGTGATGACACTATAAAGACAGGATATATCTTCTAGTCGCTAATGCCACTTTTCTTGATAGCCTTTGTTTTTTTCTTTTTTCCTGACTTCAGAGGGTTGACGGCGGTACATGCATCCTCAGAGGAAGTTGCTGCTTGGATCAATAGGGATAATCCTGCGGCAAGTGATGCCTCTGCACAATCTGATCACAGTAATTGCTTGCTACAATCTCTTGAAGCCACTAGTTCTAGTAGCGGTGCTGGTGGACTGCAGAGTGCATTACCTGCACCAAAAAGTGGTGAAAGGTTTACATTTATCTGTGAATGCTTCTTTATGACAGCAAGGGTTCTCAACTTGGGTCTGTTGAAAGCATTTTCTGATTTTAAGCATCTAGTTCAGGTAATACATGCATATCTATTTATGTTTAACATTTGTGTAGTTGGGTTGTTTGTTTTTTTCAATGTAGCCTAGCACGAATTAAGATTCTCTTGCGTATATTGAATTTATCAGCCTGATACCTTGCTAGTGATTGAATCAACATCATGATAAATGTTTTCACTTCCTTTTGTCAATAACCATCCTTTCAGGACATCTCCAGATGTGAGGATACACTGTCCACATTAAAATCCATGCAAGAGCAAGCACCTGCTCCACAATTGCAGCAGGATATCACTCGCCTCGAGAAAGAGCTGGAGTTGTATTCACAGGAAAAGCTTTGCTATGAAGCTCAAATATTAAGGGTAAACTACCCTTGTCTGTCATCTTTGCCCCTCTAAGTCAAGCAGTTCATCCACTTCATGATCAAATGGTACCTGACTTGCAAACTGAAATATGTCTGCTTTTTCATCAAGATTGGCATTGTGTTGGCTGGGAGGAGAATAATGGTAACCAACTGTTTAGGCAATATTACTGAGAGTAATAACCATTTTTATCAGTATGATGGGTGCAGTTAGATGCAATTTTGTATCCTAATACCAATTTAATTGATAACAAGAAGACACTAGAGAGGGATTATTGAAAATTGAACTGGAAACTTAGGATGATAATAAGGGATGGGTTCCGAATATTTTCAAATTTGCACTTTGTTTACCTACGTCAGCCAGATATATAAGTAAAGAAGTTGAGTCAAATTTCGTGTTTGGAAAAATATTGCACAGAAGAAAGTCATGAATTATTGGCTAGGCTTCTGTGGTAGGATTTGATTATAATACGGAATTCTAACTAAATCCTGTGAAATAGGAATTTTAACCCCTAAAAAGTGAATAGCCTTGTACAAGGGATTCCAAGCAAGATCTTATTCATAGAATTCTTTTGTCGTGGTTGTGTTATTTAACAGTTATTAAATCATGTATTAGAAAATGAGCTCTATTTTGTGAAATGATTGCTTAGCCTTGGGCTACTACTTGATGTACAAGGAAAACGGAGGTCCATTTTGAGGATAAGATCACTTAGATTTGGGCTAAAGCATATGAATTCATAGAATGTGGAAATCTATCTCTTTGTTTGTCCACAAAAGCATATTGCCTATTGCTTTGTGTTCTACTGTTTGTGCAGAAAATATGGTTTTGCTTTCTATCTTGATGAATAATTCAATCCTAGCGAGGACCATAAATCTTTTGACTGTTCTTTAGTTGAAAGTATCATTTCCGCATCTCTAATCACATCCCCTGCTACCACTTCCTTTTGTTCTTCCTCCAACTTGTACTTTTTCTTACTATGGATCGTAGAAATGATAAATGTGTGAAATATTGTTGGCTTATTCTCTTGTTGGTAATCCTGGTTTTTACTCTTCAGGATGGAGATTTCATTCAGCGGGCACTTTCTTTCTACCGATTGATGGTGGTTTGGTTGGTGAACTTGGTTGGTGGATTTAGAATGCCTCTTCCATCAACTTGTCCCATGCATTTTGCATCCATGCCCGAGCATTTTGTTGAAGATGCAATGGAATTGCTCATATTTGCTTCCAGGATTCCTAAAGCTTTAGATGGTGTCACACTGGTAGGTTCGGCTCATGTTTAAATAATGTGAATAGCATTCTCAATAAACTAGTTTATTTTGCTTCTCTGGATTTTGATTTTCATCTTATTCTTGTTTGACAGGATGATTTTATGAACTTCATTATCATGTTCATGGCAAGCCCAACATATATCAGAAACCCGTATTTAAGAGCGAAAATGGTTGAAGTGTTGAATTGCTGGATGCCTCGTAGAAGGTAATTTGGTGACTCCTATTTGATGTTGATTATTGCTAATGTTGCTGAGTTTGCAAAAAGCTGGGTACTGACAGCGCTTGGTTTACATTTGCAGTGGTTCATCTGCGACAGCCACTTTATTTGAAGGCCATCAGTTGTCTCTGGAGTTTCTTGTAAAGAACCTCTTAAAGCTTTATGTGGACATTGAGTTCACTGGTTCTCACACGCAGGTGATTGTTTCTTAGTTTTGTTCGGAATAATTGTTATGCTGGCAAAATAAGTTGCTTTATCATTTTACAAGTGTGAACTAATTACTGCTAGTAAATTGGTCCCGGATCTTCAATCAATTGGTAACCACTGATTCTATAGCTGGTTTACCTGGTCCTGCCTTATTGCATATGTTTGGTATGTGTCTATTTATGCCATGTCCTCTTATTCTCTTGTGTTTTGTGGTCATGAATAATTAATAAGCAACTAAAGAAACACTTAGTTCCTTCATTTAGTTAATTGGGTCAAGAGGCCTCTTTTCCATATGATTTGTGTTCTAGATTCATTGATTCTTGTAGTTGGTCCATTTGCACCTCAACAATAGATATTATTAGGTATTTAATACCCTTGATATTTAGCACATGCACAGTGTCATCTGATATCGCCTTAGTTACTTAAACAGAAGATGTCATCCGATGCCCATCTCTAGATCATATTCAGCGCATCAGCTACTCCTGTTGTTAATTTAACTCCATAAACCATGCTTCAAGTATCTGTTCACTATTTATATTTTCTGTCATTGTCTGTTTGACGTACCTTTTCTGTTTTCACTCTACTTGGAAGTAGAACATGAATATCCTTTATGTGATTCTAGTGAACGGACTTGAAATGTCTTAGGTTGTAAACAATAAGAATGGTAACTTCTTTTTTCAATTTGATCGGATATAAATTTATCTATATCAATCCAAGATAGAAATCTTCCACAATACGCAATTGAAGGAACAAAAATTTCAACATCTTTCCATGTTTCATATGATTTCATACCTGATTAACATGTTTGGTTTTTTGTTTTTAATCTTGTGCAGTTCTATGACAAGTTCAACATTCGGCATAATATTGCAGAGCTTCTTGAGTATCTATGGCAGGTTCCTAGTCATCGTAATGCTTGGAGACAGGTAAAGCAACAATGGTTAGAAATATTTGCTCATTTATTCAGTTGATTAGGCATATCTTTTAAACCCACTGTTTTATGCTGTTTCAGATTGCCAGAGAAGAAGAAAAGGGTGTCTATTTGAATTTCTTAAACTTCTTGATCAATGATAGTATATATCTGCTAGATGAGAGTCTGAACAAAATTCTTGAACTCAAAGAGTTGGAAGCAGAGATGTCAAATACTGCAGAATGGGAACGCAGGCCAGCTCAAGAGAGACAGGAGAGAACTCGCCTTTTCCATTCCCAGGAGAATGTCAGTTTCTATACTCAATAAGTGCATTTATCTACCTTTGAAGTCAAAATACTTGATCAAATAAATAATCTGGATTACTTTCAGATCATCCGAATTGATATGAAGTTGGCAAATGAGGATGTTAGTATGCTGGCATTCACATCAGAGCAGATAACTGCACCTTTCCTACTTCCTGAGATGGTAATGAAATGTTCCTTCACTGCTCCTTCAGTAATGTTTCTCCTTAGTTGCAAGTTCCCTTTAATTTGTTTTGTACTTAGTTAGGAGCTTTGCATCTTCCACTTTGTACAGGTTGAAAGAGTTGCCAGCATGCTCAATTACTTTCTTTTGCAACTTGTTGGTCCACAAAGAAAATCTTTGACTTTGAAAGACCCTGAGAAGTATGAATTCCGGCCAAAACATCTGCTTAAGCAGGTTAGCTTGGATCTCTATCGGTGTCAGTTGCTTTTTATCTTTATCTCTTAGTTTATACAAACGGGGGAAAAGAAGTTGTAGGGAGGGGCTAGGAGAGGGATTTGGGGAGGAATTGGCAGAGCACAGAGATTGGAAGACCACTTGTATGATCTTCACATAAGTCACCAAAATGACTGAACAGTGCTGCACTACTGGGTGAATCTACAAGCGTCTCATTTATCTCATCCCTAAATTTAGACTTTTGTAACTAGAATAGTCTTACGTAATATGAGATTGCTTTTAGATACAATGAGCCAGCGGGGTGTTTTCCTTTAAAATCATGTAGAATTGCGAGTTAAATGCTTTTGAAGTATTGCCGTACATCTCCTAATTCACTACTATTTAATCCATTGAAGATTGTACGAATATACATTCATCTAGCTAGGGGTGATGTAGAAAAGATATTCCCAGCGGCCATCTCAAGGGACGGCCGATCATATAATGAGCAGGTAAGCTGCTGTAAGAAAGTTCCAGAAAGATGAAACCCTGTCATTCTAATTTGTTCTCAATTCTGTTAGCCGGTCATAGATAATCTGACAATATTCTCTGGGTCCAGTTATTTACAGCTGCAGCTGATGTCCTTCAAAAAATTGGTGAAGATGGAAGGATTATACAGGAATTCATTGAGCTTGGTACAAAAGCTAAAATTGCAGCTTCTGAGGCAATGGACACTGAAGCTGCCCTGGGTGATATCCCAGATGAATTCCTTGACCCAATCCAGGTATGGCCGTTGGCTTTTCTTTTGTGTATTTCTATGTCATAATAGATCAAGATTGTAATTGTTAGTTTAACTATGTCATTAGCTCTAGCTGGGGCAATGATGATGATGATGCTACTACCATTTGAAGCATAAAGAATTGACATATACAACACAAGTGGACAATAGAAACAAGGTTATTTAACACACTTTCCCTTTTTTGCAGTACACCTTAATGAAGGATCCTGTGATGTTACCTTCCTCGAGAATCACAGTGGACAGGCCTGTCATTCAAAGGCATCTCCTTAGTGACGGGGTAAATCTCCAGTTTTCAAGTTTTCTTTAAATTTGTTTCCAGAAGGGCTCAAAGATTAAATACAGTGAGCTGTCTAACTCATTGGCTGTGACTTGCAGACTGACCCATTTAACCGCTCCCAGCTTACTGCTGATATGCTGATTCCGAATGTCGAGTTGAAGGCAAGAATAGAGGAGTTCGTGAGGTCCCAAGAATTAAAGAGGCATGGGGAAGACTTCAGCATGTAAAGCACAAAAGCTGCCATACAAACTACCACAGGCGAAATGCTTATTGATTAGGATTCTGCTCTAAAATCAACTTAGCCAAAGGGGTACAACCGTGACCCATGATGAAGTTTAAATCAATTCTTGCCAATATTCACGCCAGGAGATTAATTTGTGACATAGTGTACTGAGGTTATATTTTCTCATAAAGCAACGTGAAGGTATTCATAGTGATGGCAAGTGGATCATATGATCTCGTGTACACATTTAGTGTAAATGCTGTAAAATGTGCTCACGACAAAACCTTGCAATAATTCATTCTTCTTGACTGGTAACATTAACATACATCTTATTCCGTCCACTTTTTCGTTTCCCTTATGGGGGAGGGTTTGTCACGGAGATGCATATGCATACAAGCATTGGACCATCGGGTAAAAGATTTTTGGATGTTTCTGTATGTTAACATCTCACTGATGTTCTTTTTTTCGCGGGAAAAAGAAGGGGTTGTGTTCTGTCGTTCCTATACGCACTTTAATGTACCAATTCTCTTTTATTTATAACTTTGGTGACCTTGGAAGAATTTGTTAAACAATTTTGCCATTTTTTTATAAAGTTGGATAATTATTAATTGTATTTTTTGATTTTTAAATAAATTATCGATTAAGTTACGAAATTTGATTAAGATAAAGCTAATAAAATGACCTAATAAATGATCTAGATTAATGGATCGAAGTTTGGGTAGAAAATGAATCTCAATTAGTGTGGATCAAGCCTATCGATTTTGTGATAGGGAAGTTCGATATAGAAGTTATATAAAAGTTAAGATCTCTTACAATAGTTCGTATCAATCGTAAATATAAGGAATCTTTAACTCATTAAAAGAGTTTACGTATTGAGAAAATTGTAGAAAGATTTAGCCCGTATCCTGTAGAGTACTTTGTGTAAAGATCCCGAGAGGTTTGTGATTGTTTGGAGCTCGGAATTAGCATCGAAATCAGAGATGGAACCAAAATCAAGTATTCCGCATTATCTTCATTTTTAATCATTTCATGTAGATCCGGCGTACATAATAAGGTTTATACTACGTATTACATGTGATATCAGATCGGTTATGTAATCGTCTTATCGGAAACGAAGGATTTTCTGTTTTTCATCTAATATGGTTTTTTTCGTTTTTTTTTCGTTTTCAATTTTTTAACGTATATAATTAAGTAAAAGTGACATACATAAAGCTAGTTATGAAAAATGGGTTGAAACTGGCCGAACGGAGTGAAAAACATAGTCTTGGGAAGCCGAAAATCGTCTCCAGCGTTGGTGGGAGACGGAGCAACGACTTGCGACCCACGCTCGTGGGTTGTCCACGTGGTAGGTCGGGATGAAGGACACGTGACGCACGCGCCATACAATACGCGCGCATCTACGTGTGGGTAGCACATGATGTCATGCTGACGTCAATTGTACAGACCTGCTATTGTGTTTTTCCAAAAAACAAATTCCAGATTTCCTGTAAGGGTATTTCGTGATATTTTGGGTCAGTTTTTGGGTCTGAAAAATTTATAAAGTAAGTTTGTCTATTTTCTGGATTTATTACATTATTAATAAAATAAAGTTTAACTTTAGAAAAAGGAACCAAGGTATTCTGAATCGGATTTCAAGTGAATTTTCATGCTTTGGACATTATATGAGGGAGATACATGAGGTTTTCATGTCTTGAGTCTCATATTCGGTGTTCGAGATTGCATGTAGTCGATCGAAAAAGGAATTGAAACATTTTGAAGCCATTTTGAGTAAATTTTAGTACAATGAACTTACCATAAGGGAGATACATGAGGTTTTCGTGTCTCGGGTAGTCGCTTCAGTGTCTGGTGATGCACGATAGTCACTCTACTGAGATTTTTCTCTTACCAAAGTCTCAAATGAAGTTTTCAGTTAATGTCGTTAGCACGAGTGTATGACAATGTGACAGTGCATTCGATTTTTGCATTTTTTGATGTTATATTGTCACATACTATATACCCATAAAGAACATAATGATAACATAAAGATGTATCCCTTATGTTTGTAGACTTTTTGAGTGCTGATGAGAATGTAGTCACCAAAGTGGCCTTTCAAGTTAGTATTTTGAATTGTTTTGCTTGCATGTTGGGGGATGTCTTTGATTTTATGTTTGGTTATTCTACCTAAAGGTGTTGACCTTACAAAACATTTTGTGATATACATAAAGACATTAGATGGAGGAAAGCTATTGCTCAAGTGATCTATTCACCTAAAGGTGGCATTGTCATAAGAGTTGATAGTCTGTACTTTTATTGCTTTATGTGTTGATTTAAAGATTATCATCTTGAAGTTATCTTTTCAGTCAACAAAATCAGTGTCGCCATTAAAACCCTGATTGATTTCAATGCAAAGAAGTGAACGGAGGATATATTGAATGCTATGGTGATAGTTGTGGTTTATATGACCATACGGACGGATAGACCATCTCCATTTACATCCATAACTTTGAAAACTCATAAAACAACCTATGAAGCCTGGGATCGGTCTAATAGATTATATCTAATGGCCATTAAGAGATCCATTCCTAACCATCTGCTAAGTGGACTTCCGGACACAATCATAGCGAAAAAGTTTCTTGATAGTGTCTCCCAGAGTTACACAGTCTCATCTAGTATTGAGACAAGTGCCTTGATGAAAGTATTATTCTCCATAAGATATACGAGAGAAAAGGGGAGTAATGGAGAACACATCGAGAATGATTCATCTTCACAGTAGATTGAGGATATTGGGACTTCAATGCTTTGATAGCCCATTTTGTTGCTGAGGAGGAGAAACTCAAGCTTGCTACTCCTATAGCTCTCGAATCAGTTAAAAGGAAGATAAAGATGAAGCCCGCTAAGTTTAAAGGTAGAAAGTTCAAATCTTCTCCATATACTGATGTTGGTCATACCAATGATGATAAAAGTCCTAGGGACATAAAGAAACTAGTAGTATGAGGTTTAAAAAGAAAGACTGAAACCATTAGGTTACTCTTGGGCTTGTTAATTATGAATCTAATTTGCGATAATCGCATTATGTACATAGTGGCTATTTAGTGGAAAATCTAATCAAGGTACTTCCACAATATAAAAGTTCATATCCAGGATAAAGCCAAATAAAGGGAAGGAGAAATTGAAGACTCGCAGCAATGAAGAAGTGGAAGTAATATCTATAGAGGATGTATGTACTAAATTTTATTGTAAGGTTCATTTGAGTTTTACACGACACATTTTATATGTGATCTTTTGATCAATTTTGGACAAAGAAGGTTGACATTTTGCATTTAATACTTCTGTTATACAGTTGTTTAGTATAAAACATAATGGTAGAACTTTCTTGTCATATAGTTTGTATGGAATATGTCTTACCCCGAATTAGATAAATGTTTCTTCATATCTTGCTTAACAAGTTATGAAATAAAAGACCCTAATGAATGAGAAGTCATAAATGGCGTGGAATAAAAGTTTAAGCCACATTTTCAGAGCTAGGGTTGAGAGATTGATCAATGAAATCATTTTTCTATATTATGATGACCTAGGAACATGTGTTGACTGTTATAGGGGTAAGTTGACAAATAAGGATATTGAGATCAACTCATGCTTATGACTTGTTGAGTTTGATATATAAAGAAATCAGTAGACCTCATACAGTTGCATTGTGCAATTCTAAATGTATTCTGATATTTGTTGATGATTATTCCCATCACAGTTATGTGTTCTTACTTAGGATTGAAGGTTGAGAACCAAATGAGAAAATTCATCAAGATAGTCAGATTTGACCATAGAGGAGAATATCATGGCAAATATAATGTTTAAGGACGTTAAAAGGTCCATTTGCTAGATATATGGAGTCAGTTAGAATAGTAATTTAATTCACTATACCGAGTAGTTCTGAGCAGAATGACATGTTGCTGAAAGGCATATCTGCACCCTAAAGGACTTGAAGAAGTCAATGCAGAGCAAGACTGGTCTACTTAATTACCTAAAAGTTTGAAAACCCAGCTTTGCACACATTCGTGTATGTGGTTGCCCTACTGAGGTATTATAATCCTTATAAAAAAAGATTGCATGCTTGTTGTGTTAATTGCTATTTAGTAAAATATCTTGACCACTTTAAGACTACAACTTTTATTGTAGAGAAGGAGGGACCAAAATAGTGGAATCTCAAACAACTAAGTTTCTAGAATATCATGTTTATGATGATGGTGGGCTTATTGACCCTTCAGATGACAGTAGGGAGGATATTACAGTTATCATGTACCTACTATTCATACAGTTAGATTCATTAGATCTAGGTCTTTGTACCGTGCCTGTACAGGAACAGGAATTCAATCCTTGTACACACAGAGGTTCCTGGGGGTACAAGATCTAATACAGTTAAGTGAATCTACTAGAGTGAGATGACCTGTTATCTCATCTGATTACATAGTCCATCAGGTGAACAAGACTATGCTATTATACATGTTACAGATCCAGTTATTTTTACAGAAGCTGTTTCTGGACCCAATGAGATGTGTGGTGGGATGTGATGAATGACGAGATGTAAGTCATGAATCATAGTAAGGTCTGGGAGCTACTTGATTTACAACTATGCATGTAGAATGCATGCTATGGGGCTACTTCACAGATAGTTTAGCACAGAAACTTAATTTCTGACTTATCTGTGGTTGATTCAATGGCTAGACCCATTTGGTTGTACTATAATAATCTTTTTGTCATGTTATTTAATAACAACAAAGAATATCACAGGGTCTTAGTATTTAAAGATCAATTATTTGGTCATAAAAGTGTTGATACGAAAAGGTAACATTAAAGTTTTGGAGCATTTAAGGACTGAGGAATTATAAGTTGATCATTTAACTAAAAGACTGCACCCACTTGTGTTTGTGACACAAGTATAAAGTATGAGTGTTTTGACGTCTTTAGACACTATTAGTTAGGGGATCGTTATGTTTGCTCCATATATATTTGTACATTTTAATGTGTTATGATAGTATGATGGTTTATCAATAAAGATGATCATCGTTTATCCTCAGTAATATGTGTTGTCATATATTGTCATAGTACATATAAAAGTCTTGATTTGTGTCAATCTTAAGCATTTAAAAGTCACTGGGCATATATACAGATTGACTTTGCTCCTATGGCATTTAGACGCATACAGTTTTAGAATAGATATCTATGAAGTTTGACATGACATAGGAGAATATAAATTTTTAATCCCATAAAGGTTCACTAATGCAATTTAGCATTCAGTTGGAGAATATAAAGATTTTCTCTAATGTAGTTTAGCATTTGGTGAGAGAAAAACAAGTTTTCTCTAATGTTGTTTAGCATTCGGTGAGAGAAAACATGATTTCTTTAATGCAATTTAACATATGCGGTTTAGCATAAAGTTGGAGAAATCAAGACTTACAAACGAAGATGATATAATTTACATCATAAAAGTATCATCGTAATTTGTCACACTCCATTTTTTCATTCATATTAGTGAGGTATTAGGTACATGTGATTGTATTAGATCTGTGTCACACATGACACATACATCTGATACTTTTTGGTATCGAAAGCCTCACATGACAGAATGACAGACTTTCATTATCTTTTGATCAAATGTTTTGTTTTTTAAACTTAGTCGACTAATACGGTAGCGTGACTTGATCGAATTTTTAAACTATTCTCAAACTAGAGTCAAAATTGCAATTAATGTTTGTCCAAAGGGGAGATTGTTGAACAATTTTGTCCTTTCCCATAAAGTTGGATAATTATTAATTGCATTTTTTGATTTTTAAATAAATTATCGATTAAGTTATGTGATTTAATCCATAAAGATAATAAAGTGGCCCAAGAAATGATATAGATTAATGGGTCGAAGTTCGGGTAGAAAATGGATCCTAATTAGTGTAGACTAGACCTATATCGGCCTTATAATGGGAAGTTTGATATAGAAATTATATAAAGATTAAGGTCTTCTGTAGTTGCTCATATCAATCGTAAGCATAAGGAATCTCTGACTTATTAAGAGAGTTTATGTTTTGAGACAATTGTATAAAGACTTAGCTCGTATTTCGTAGAGCACTTTCCGTAAAGGTCCCGGAAGGTTCGTGATTATTTGGAGCTCGAAATCGGCATCCGATATCAGAATTAGAGATGAAACCGAAATTAAGTATTCCGCATTACCTTCATTTTTAATCTTTTCATGTATATTCGAGGTATGTAATAAGTTCTATTCTACGTATTACATCATTTTCATTCCATCCAAAATATATATTATTTACAGGGTATTGGCGCGTACGGTACATAATCCGTAATTAGCACCCCACGAGCTTAAGCTTCACAAATGCTACGTATTGTCAAGGTTATCATGATTTGTGCATCACTAAAGTAGTGCAGTCTCTGAAAGTCTTTATGATGCATTGTTCAGTGTTCATTTCTCATGTTCTAACGTAGTCTTTTGTTTGCCTGAGCTTCGGAAGCAAAACAGCAATCTCCTTGGACCAAAGGTTCTATGGAATAGTGGCTGCAGGTTCTACGGGTGCTTAAGACCACAAAGGTTGAGGAAGATGAGAAACGAGACTTGAAAGATGTGTTAATGATATTCCTTTTCGGAAAGGACAAAAAGAAAGATTTGGATGAACTAGCAAGAGAGCTAGCACAGCGCGCAATTTGGGGGTTCGTTAGTAATCGTCAGTGATGGAAACTAGTTTAGTTGTACCTGAAGTGTGTGGTATGCTTATGCAAAATCAGTACCTAGCTGTAGGTTTCTTTTGGGGCTCTCCTGGTTTAAGTGAGGTCACAGGTTCCAATTGTCTTCATGTATACAATCGTTTAAAATTTGAGGTCAGAGTTTTGTCTCCCGCATGGGACCCACCCAGCTCGAGCAGGAATTAGTCTAAAAATGGACGACTTAAAGGTGTCTTCTCATAGTTGAAACCTTCCTAAAATATCTCATAGAAAAAAAAAAGTTGACCGGATTATAACTTCCTAAAATTTATAATCAGATATGCACAATTTCATTGATAGCGATCAAATCTACTTACTTACTTAAATCTCAATCCATTTCACCTCAATTCCCGCCTAAAAAAATCCAACGTTTTCATTCTCAAAGCAAGTATTTAATGCTTCTCAAAACCCAAAATGTCAAGCCTTTTCGTTCTAAAAGT